>BQNB010001818.1:9901-74588 GCA_026074375.1 Tanacetum coccineum | reverse complement strand
CACCATAGTCTCCTCATACTCCTCCAACCGCTCAGCAACGGTCAGTCCAGGAAGGTCATCTGGAGCAACAGGCTCACTCACTACATCAACCCCAATCTTTATAGTATCTCCAGTACTAGACTCGGTATCTTCCTCTGCCTCTTCATCTCCCTCAGCCTTAGCCCCGGCCACAATGTCTGCCTCTATATCTACTAAAACATTTGTATCTATTTCTGACTCAGTACCGGCCTTAGAACTGTCATCAAATATGATTCTCAGGAGAAGATGCGACTGAAGAACCTCTAAACCTCTTGCAAGGTGGGAGAAGGTCATCATGCACATGTGATAAAGCTCCTGGTGTGTGAGTAGCTAAAGGAACTGAGGTAGCAGGGGACCTACATCTCTTTCGAGATGATCCAACTAATGGTGATGGTAAAGGTGTAGTATAGTCAGAACCCTATGGCTTCCTATGAGGTAAAGGCCCTAAAGGTGAACGAGTAGCAGATGAAGATAAAGATCCCTCGAATGTATAAGTCGATGAGTCAGAAGAAAAGACCTCCGATGATAAATCAGAAGTAGTCAGTAGATACATGGTAGACAATGGTGTAGCTCTCCATCGACGATAGGCTACGCTATCCCTGAAAGTCATGGGTGGTGGATAAATAATCCTACGAGGTGGTGGTGATGGTGAAGAATGCTCTGATGGATGCCTTGATGTAGAACGATATGATGATAAGAATGGTAGAGGTCGTACTCTCTTCCTTACAGTCAACATCTTATGTACCCCATGAGGTTGGGTACGGTAAGGTCGACTAAAGGGAATCTCTTGACCAAGGAAAAAAAGAATAGCAGGTCGGCGAGGTAAACCAGGTGATGCAGGTAAAATCTGACGTGATGCAGGTGCTTCAATAGTAGTAAATGGAGCAATAGTATTAGGTGATGCAATGGCGGCCTCAACGAGTGCAGAAGGTAAAACTGGAGTAGATAGTGATGATGATGATGACCCAGATGATAATGGATGTAATGCCACCTTGCTCCTCCATCGAGCAATGGCAACCTCATGTGAATTAGGTAACGAAGGTCTCTTAGATGAATCAATGCTAGAATAATCTCTAGATGGCTCAGAAGAATCAAAAGATAAGAATGGAGAAGTAAATGGTAAGATGGGTGCATGCTCTAGCAAAGATGGATCCTCTGACGGATCAGACTCAGAAGAAGAATGGATAACCAAATCAAGTACACAAGCAGGTAATATGACTACAGTCGCCTTCGCCTCCAGAGCAATGGATGGAATAATAGAAACCTCTGCAGATAAAGCTGTAATGTCATCATAAATAATTGGTGGAATAATAGCAGGCACAACAGATGGAATAGCAGCTGGCATAATGGTGTCAGATAAAATGATAATGGGAGAAGATGATCCCACACTCTCCTCAAAAGAGTCAGTAGAAATACAAACAACAGGGGCAACCATAACTCTTCATAAGCAAAAGTTTATATAAATCCCTTTATATGAAACCATGCAGTATGTATGCAATACGAAAAGTAAACGTAATGCAAAATATATCATGGCAAGAATGATATGCAACATGGCAAAATGAAAGGCAACATGGCAAAGTAAGTATGACAATATGAATATAAATATTATTTAAGTAAAAATAGTACTTAGATATATATCAACAGTAATCGCATATATAAGGCAAGAAGAAGTACGTAAGGATCACATACTGGTTATAGACCATACCTAATATACTACCTGGTTTTCTATAACCTTGGCTCTCGATACCAATCTGTCACACCCCCAAAATGGATAGCAGCGGAATAGGTAAATTAGGGGCGTGACATCATAAATATCTCAAACACAAGTACAAGAGAACGAACACTAAATGGATGTTTTAAAAATAAAAACCGTTGCATTGATAAAATGAATTAAGTCATTACAATAGTTTAAATGTAATAAATAGTCAAATGCGGAAGTTTAAAGATTTTTTTTAAAAACGACAATGGTATTTAAAAGGATAGATAAAGTCTTGAAAACCAGGCCACGCATGAGACACCATATAGCACATCAAGAGAAGTTCCATAGCTAAGCACCTGAGAAAACATGCTTAAAACATCAACATAAAGATGGTGAATTCATAGGTTTAAGTAAACTATGAGTATGGACCATAAAATTTAGTTAAGGAATGATAATTGTAACACATACAATATCACAAAAGTATTTACGTTGGCACTAAGCTCATCACATCGAAGTTGATGTCTTCTAGTAGGTAAATGCCAAGTAAGGTTTGCCAATTAGGTATCTAACTAAAACTCCATAGGAAAATCTGACATGTTATACACCCATTTGATCGACACTCTGATACAGGTAAGAATCGCCAATACCCGAGCAGGGATTATTAGTCCTAATAGATCTATTAATAGCACTCACGATTACTTACGATAATTAACGGTTCATCATAAGGCAGTAGTGAGCTACAGGGAATTAGGCAATTCACGTAAACAAGTAAAATTTTCAATATGGTACTTCTGACCAAATTTAAAATCAAGCAGTGTTCTCACCCCAAAAATTATAAAATATATGTAAAACGATTAAAATGTGGGGCTATGAACTCACCTTAAGCAACGGCGATTGAAAGGTAATCAATGGAAGAAGAACGAACTCACGAGATCCTAACCGCGACCTAATGAAATGACGCGCTTTAGGAGAAAGATATATATACAAAACGATGCATAAATCACTTATAGATATAAATAGCATCCATATGTATTTTTGTCTTACTTGAATTAGTAAAACGTGTCTTTACAAAGAAAATAGGTTGTTAGTTTACTTACGACACTTAGACGAAAAGTTACTATTTTTGGAAAGTTTTAAAATCCAGGAAATTAATACCATCCCCTAATATTTGATAAATCCATTATAATCCTAAACGCACTAAGGGGTACTTAAACGTCTAACTTCCATTTTCGTCTCGCTGGTATATATATTTCCGCTAATAAAGACTTACTATTTTTAGAAATTCCCAACGCTTTCGAAATATGGTTTTTAGAAAGTTTATAACGCGTGATGATACAATATTAGTGATAAAATAGCATTCGCTAAGGTTTTCAAAGCTCAAACAGACTCAAAAACGCTCGAAATGCCCTTTTTAATATCCAATCAGCACCTTATTTAATTATAGTGTCTTAAAAATGACTCAACTTTATCATGGTCTAACTCTCTCGTTATATTTAGTATAATTTCATTTTGGACAACTTTTATTTTATAAACTTTAGCCGGTTCAGTCTCGAAAGGGGTCGAAACCTCGATTTAAAATCGGATCAGATTGTAAAAATAGTTGGGAAAATAATTAAGTTTCGTAAATCATAAAACGGCCATATCTCCTTTGTTATAAGGCGGATTTTTACGTTCTTTATATCAAAATCACTGAGAGAACATAACCTAT
The DNA here is from genome assembly GCA_026074375.1 of Tanacetum coccineum. NCBI lineage: Eukaryota > Viridiplantae > Streptophyta > Magnoliopsida > Asterales > Asteraceae > Tanacetum > Tanacetum coccineum. Next base: position 71,163 of record BQNB010001818.1, on the reverse strand, counting down.
TATATTCTGAAGGTTTTTAGCTTGTTAAAACATTTTTAAGTCGCCCTAAACACATCAAACAATTTCGAACAACAAGGGTTACTAGTCGAAATCAACACAAAACTTCACCATAACTTCACAGTATCCCAAATCTAACCTAATCTCCTTCAACTACTTAATCCAATAACAAAAACAATCTTAATACTAGTCTAATCTCATCTCCATAATCTCATTAACACACTAATCTCCATATCTTAATACTAACAACAATATGTTTATAAAATAATCATGACAACTTTAAAAGTAAATGAAATCCATCTTTTATACTTTCAAAATAATGACACAAACACTTGGGTTATGGATTTTTATTCAAGAACATACCTCAAACATGAAATCAGACAAAGGAGGTTCAAGGGAGCTTACAAGTTTAATGAACAAGAAGATAATAACAAGAACTTGATTAGGAGATGACGATTCTTGAAAAACCCTAAATAATATTGAAACCCTAGATTATAAACCCTTGATTAAACCTTGAAAATGGATGAATTAGCCCTTTAGAACACCTTAAAATACCATGGAAATTAACTTGAAACACTTAAATCAAGAGAAAATGGAAGACAATGACCATTTATGAAGGTGGTACCGTGAGCAAGAGAGAAGAGAAAAGAGAGAGTGAAAACTTTGGTGTCTTGTTTAAATGAAAGTGTGAGCTAGAAATTAAAAAGTGGTAACATATATGGGAAAGGTTAGGGTTTAAGGTACAAGACTTGGCTCAACAAAAGACTAAAACCCACCCCCTTGGTGGTCCTTGTGGTTCATCGATTAGGATAGGAGAACAAGAGAGAGTGAGCTAAATTTTAGGACCAAGATGCAAGTATCATGTGTTTTGGTTAAGGTTACTAGTCAATGTGTATGAGGTCACATGCATATGTTGCATGAAGAGTTTGTGCATGAAAGGTGTTGATCCCACGCCTTGATCGGTTCTTTATGATATAAAGAGTTTGTTACCTTGGAAGTATCCAAAATAACAAAGATTGAGACTTTGTATGTATACCAAAGTGTATGCGGAATCTACACTTTGATACTCTAGAGAAGTTTATTAATGGAACAGTAATAACCACAAACAAACAATAAACACAAAACTCACTGCTTCAATATTATTAAATAATACGAGTACTCTTGAAGTACTGGGGTTACACACCTTGAAGCTATTACAAATTTTCTCTAAATGTATCTCTAAAAGTTCTAAGTTACACTACTCTTGGGATCTCCTTTTATAGAAATACAAGGAGCCCTTTACACATATATCTGCCTATCTATTAGGATCAGTTACAATTCAAATATAAACATCCCGAAATACTCTCCATGCATTCTTATCTTCAGTTCAGCAGCTTTGACCATCAGCAGTACTAACTCTTTTCTACTAGCAGTATTAATTAACACTGGCAGTACTAACTTTGTACTGGCAGTACTAACTCCTTTAGTACTGTTGGCAGTATTAAGTCGTATGAAGATTTATTCCTAACAATCCTCCCCTAAACTTTTGATTGTCCTTCAAATCATCAAGTTTTCTTCTGAATAAACTCTTCTAATCTTCTTCCTCTGCTGATGATTCTTTCAAACAATTCTGTCACTTCTGCACTTGAGATCTTATAAACCTGAGGAGTTCAAATGCCTGTGAGCTCTCATGATCTACCTCAAATTTTTTACTTAACATCTTTGTTAACATCTCTTGGCTCAAAGGATACTTCTTCTCTGTCAACATATGAATTGCCAATCCATTTTCCATCAACAAAATATGGATACCACAAAAATCACATAATCTCCAGCTTAAAAGATTGTATTCATGCTGATCTCTCCAAATCTCATCATCTTCATCAGGCTCAAACAAAGTATGTAGATCTCCCCAAAGCATCAGATCAAATCCTTCTGGTCTTGAAGTACTATATCTTTCCTTGGCTAATCTAAACAATTCTTCTACATCCAATCTATCAAAATCTTCAAGCATTTCACTCAGTATCTTATAATTCTTTGAACTTCCATCTCCTCTGAATACTTGATAGTACATGAAAGTCTCTGTCAAAACACATGTCTTCCAATCCACAATAGGAAACTTTGTAGATATAGATTCAACCTCTATAGGAGCCTCTTCTCTTGGTACTATATCCAAAAATCCTTTGAGTTCATCTTTCTCAGCATCTTCTTCTAGCTTTTGTCTCTTCCTTGTGCTTTTTCTAGGAATGGACTTCTTTCTCTTTGCTCCAGGTTCTTTAACACCTTCTTTCAACTCTTCTTGTGTATCAATCTCTTCTTCCACAACCTTTTCAGGAGACTTTTCTTTTGCAGGAGACTTCTCAGGAGATTTTTGAGGAGACTTTTGCTTTCCACTTCCATGCTCTGTATCCATTGGCTCAATAAAATTGCCTAATGTCATTGTAAGGCATTCCCTTGAAGTCACTGATCTTGTAGTTCCCCTGATTCTTCAAATATTTGATCATATTTCTTTTTGCTTGGGCAACTGTCTTTGGCTTCATTTTTTTTAGTATGATATCTGATGACTGAAGGATCATTCCAATCTATCTTCTTAGTAGTCTTGGCTTCATCCATAGCTCTTTTTCTTTTATCTTCATCCCATTGTCTTGCAATCTCTTCATTTCTTGCAATCTGAGCTCTTTGTTCCTCATTCATTTGATCTTCAAGTCTGATTGCTTCAGCATAACTCAACCTTTCTTGCTCAAGCTCCTTCTTAGACTTCTTCTTGGGCTCTTCCTTATTAATTAGGCTTTTCCTTATCTTGTCTGATATTTTTCTCTTGCACTCCTTTTGTTATAGGTAACCGTTCCTCCAGCAGTACTAAGACTTACCTCAGCAGTACTAACTATTGGAACTTCTTCACTAGCAGTACCTTTCTTTGCACCAGTAGTACTAATTTCATCACTTGCTTTCTCACTGCCCTCTTGATCTTGAATGACTTCAGTTGGAGTCACTTCTTGAATAAATATTTTAGTATCAGTACTTGCTTTTTCTTGAACCCCTTCATCAGAGAACTTCCTCCCCTGTTTGGAAGAATCATCTTCAAAGACTTCATCATCTGAAAGAACAACCCTAGCTTGTCTCCTTGCTTTCCCAATCTTATCTGAGACTCTAGCTTCTTGACCCTGAGAATAAGCTTAGTATAAGCTGAATATGGTTTTTTTTTTGTCTTTATCAAGTCAGCCTCCAAAACTCCAATCCTGTCAGAAAGTGTTGTAACTAAATTCATCAATTCTTGAAGTTTCAAACTACCCTCATCACTTCCATGTGAGTGAACAGCATAGAGAGGTGAGTTATGGGGTGTAGGAAGATGGTGTTTTGTTCCAGGTTGAGTTGGTGATGGTTGTGTGGGTGAGGGTTGAGTAGGTGAGGGTTGTGTGGGTGAGGGTTGAGTAGGTGAGGGTTAAGTAGGTGATAGTTGTGTAGGTGATGGTGTATAAGCAGGGGTAGGTTCAGGTTCTGGTGAAGGTGTAGGGGAAGGTGAAGATGTGATTCTAGAAGGTGAGGTTGAGGGTTCAGTAACATCTAACATATTGGGGAATAAAGCAACCTCCTGGCCTGAAAATCCCTTGGTAGACCTCTTCATATTACTAAATACTTTCATACTAAGAGATGGAACAGGATATATTCTTGTGTGTTGTTGAAGGTGGTATCTCTGCATATCTAGGCATATCTGAATAAACCTAAGGTACATCAAAAACTTATGGGGACTAGAGATATTAGACACCATGTGTTCAAAGATCATCCTAGAAAAATTAAACTTCCTATTGGTGGCTAAACATATAATAGCAGCTGCAATATTACTACTAAACTGCTCCCAAGCAGTCTTCTTTGGGCTTAGGAAATGAAGAATATGATGAATAAGAAACCTCCATTGAGGTGAAAAGGAACCTTTTTGAAAGGTTAACTTATCTGAGTCAGTATGATATCCCATAAGCGCCAATTTCTCAAAGATCTATGTAGTTGGAATAGAGGTAATACCATCTTGATCAGCCAACTTGAGATGTCGCCGTAAAGAACCTTCGGTGATAGATAGTGTGTGACCATCAATAGTAGCATTTATCTTGACGTCTCCATTTTCATCAGTAGAAGCCTCAGCAGACCTCCAAAATTGTTTGATAAAGGAGACACAAACCTCCTGGTTCTTGGTGGTTGCAATAGCAATGTGACTTTGATGGAGAAATCTATTATCTGATGAAAAACCCTGCACTACCTGTAGATTTTCCAGAATGTACTGTTATGCTTGTCACAAAAAATCCAAAACTTGCCATGAGTTATAAACTGTGGCGTAAATAGAGTGGGATATAATCGTGTATGTAAGTATGAAGGCTGGAGAAAGTTAATTGCAATTTAATAGAGAAAACAGAGAGATATTAGTGGACCAATATAAAGAAATTTGAAGTTATCATGAACAAATCATTTTAATATATAGTTGATGCACGGTATTTGGCAGAAATATCTCAACGGCTCTATTAATTAATGAAAAAATCTGTTAGGCCCAAACAATACTAACGGTCATCCAGCAGTATTAACTTTGGCCTAGCAGTACTAAAATATGCCTAGTAGTATTAACTTCTCCACCTATAAGCAGTACAAACTCCAAATGTTTGTATGACTAAAATAATAACTTCACACGATATCTCTTTCTGTTTTTAGGCTCATAATTCATCTCTTAATTCTTTTGGTTCACTTTTCACTCTGTCTATTTTTTCACACAGCTCTCTTTCTGTTTTTGAGCTCACCAATTCTCTCTTTTGTTTTAGCTCACAAATTCACACAAAGTGTAGTTTTTGACAAACTACCAGCCATAAACGGATTTGAGGAGTCTTTACCAAAAGCCGTTTGCTTTGGACTAGCCATTGCTTCATTAGTAAAACATGGTGCAATGATAACCATATAGTTTTGAGTAAACTATCAACTATAAACGGATTTGTAGAGTCTTTACACTAGCCGTTTGATTGGACTAGCCAATGCTTCATTGTAAAAACATGGTGCATTGATGACCATATAGTTTTGAGTAAACTATCAACTATCAACGGATTTGAGAAGTCTTTACCAGTAGCCGTTTGCTCTGGACTAGTCAATTCTTGATGTCTATTAGACATGGTGAACTGATGACCATTTGTTGTGTGGTGTCACAACCAACACTTCAAGAACAACCAACATTTTGCCTCCCCGCAAATAATACATTATGGAGTAACAAATTTCACACTTCATTGTTTATCCTGAAAAAGTTAGCTTAAAACCAAGAAAAACATAATCTAAACATGTTTCTTGTGTAACAGTATTAAGTGTTACTAACAGGATTAACATAGATACATAGAAATAACCAGCAGTACTAACTATAAGTAACAGTTTTAACAAACAGTTTTAAATATAACTAGCAGTACTAATTAGAACTAGCAGTATTAATTTACAAAAACGTAACAGTACTAACTATAACATAATCTTTACAAAAAAAAAAGAGGATTTGGGCCTTAGGGGATTAAGCAATCTATACTGAGACCAAGTATTAAATTCTGCCACATCAAGACCTTTTGTAGATGATCTGTACATGTACGTTGAGTGTCAACTTTTAGACAATTTGAATCAACTTCTTAGATTGCAATCTTCGTTACAGTTGATGCATAATCTCTATAGTTTTATTTTTGAGTGTGAACAGCATTTTCTATAATAAAAATCAGTATGGTATTGTCAATGTAAATAACAGTGTTCATAAAATTGTACCCATAATCCAGCAATTGGTTTTGGATCCAGAGAACCTGTCCACAGCAACTTGCAGCAGCCACATATTCAGCTTCAGTTGTAGTGAAGTGTAACTACAGTTTGTCATGTATTGCCAAGAAATTAACCGAATTTCCCAATTTGACACCTCCAGTGGTTGACTTCCATCAAGTGTAGTCCAGCAGTAGTCACTATCAGTGTAAGCAATCTAACTCCAATGGAGAATCCTTAGAATACCAATGACCTAGAGATTGGTTTGCCTTTAATGATATCTAAAGATTCTTTTGACAGCTAAGAGATGGGAAGTTTTTGGGAAAACCTGAAACCTTGCACATGCCATACTGCAAACATGATATCTGGTCTAGATGCTGTAAGATACATCAAAGATCCAATCATAGACCTATAAAGATGTTCATCAACATCATCAGCACTGCTCTTTAACAGGGCTTTTCCAAATCTGTGGGGTGGAGGCAGACTTCAACTGTGTAGTTGAACTTTCTCAAAATTTCATAGACATATTTATCTTGACTGATAAAGATGCCTTTCTTTCTCTGTTGGACCTGCAATCCCAAAAAGAAGGTGAGTTCTCCCATAGAACTCATCTAAAACTTATCCTTCATAAGCTTCTCAAACTCATCACAAAGCTCCTTCTTGGTAGATCCAAAAATGATGTCATCTACATATATTTGAACAAGCAATATATGCCCCTTTTGACTTTTGATGAATAAAGTTTGATCAATCTGTCCTCTTTGAAATCCATTGCTCAAAAGATAAGTGGCCAATGTGTCATACCAAGCTCTGGGTGCTTGATGAAGTCCATATAGTGCTTTCACAACTTTATAAACTTTATCAGGATGGTCAGGATCTTCAAAACCTAGAGGTTGACATACATACACCTCCTCTTCAATTTGACCATATAGGAAAGCACTTTTGACATCCATTTGGTAGACTGTAAAACCCATATAAGAAGCATAAGCCAGGAATATTCTTATTGCCTCAATTCTAGCCACTGGAGCAAAAACTTCATCATAGTCAATACCCTCTTCTTGAGTATGTCCTTGGGCAACAAGTCTTGCTTTGTTCCTGACAACAATTCCCCTTTCATCTTTCTTGTTTCTGTAGACCCACTTTGTACCAATAGCCCTATGACCTTTAGGCAAGTCTACAAGAACCCATACATTTTGCAGTTTGAACTGTAGGAGTTCCTCTTGCATTGCTTCTACCCATGCAGGATCACTAAGAGCTTTAGATACTCTTTTTGGTTCTTCTTGAGATAGGAAACAAGCAAAAAGACATGTATGAAGGTCCTGGTGAGTCTTTCCTTCATATATGGCACCAAGAAATCCTAGTTCAGAGTAAGAAGTTGTCATCCTTCTTGTTTGAACAGAAGACTGCACATCACCAATCACATGATCAATTGGATGATCTTTGTGAATTCTTGTATGAGGAGTGGAAGAAACTGCATAAGATGGTGAAATTGTTCCATCAATTCAATTTTCTTGGTCTCCCTTGGTGTGTCTTGAGTGAGTTGTAGGAATTGTTTTTATTTTAGTCCCATCAAGTCTTCAGGAGTAGCAGTATAAACTTCAGGAACAGCAGTACTAACTTCTCTACTACCAGTATTAACTTCTGGACTGGCAGTATTAACTTGTTGACCATCAGTACCATTATCCTGAAGACTGCAATCATCTTGAGTCCCATCTTGATCTTGTATTTGTGCATCAGTAACAGATTTAAGTGAAGCATCATCAAAATATGAAGCATCCTTCTAAATTGGCATGACAAATCATCTTGCATTTGTGGAGACGTGCGGACTCTGAAACTCCTTGTATACTGCAGAAAACATTAGAAAAGTCCCTGCACCACCTGGTACATAATTCATTGATTTTTTTTTTTTATTTGTGTTAGAGAATCAGATCAAACAGCCACTTTGGACCATTTCCTTCTACATAGGTTTATTCTCTAGACCCAACATTGCAAGTTTTCCTGTACTTTTTGGTTTAATGTTGTATACCTATAAGCTTTGCTACTTAGGAAATACCCAACAAAGAAAAACCTTCATCACTTTTTCCATTCAAAATTACACAACTTATTCTAAGGTATTGAGATTAGTAACATGACATCAAATGGTTTCATTGAAGCTATAGCTGGTTTTAATACCCCTAAAGAGTTCATAAGGATTCTTGTTATGAGGCTTGACTATTAAGACCATATTCTGTACATAGCAAGCAATAGAAACAGCTTCTGCCTAAAATGTTGTAGGTAACTTAGAGTCAGCTAACATTGTTCTAGCAGCCTCAATGAGAGTCATTTCTTTCTTTCAGTACACCATTTTGCGAGGTGTCCTTGTACACTATATTCTCTTTGATACCTTTTTCTCTACAGAACACATCAATCCACATGGTTTTTAAATTTGTTTCCATTATCACTTCTGATTATTTTAACTTTCTTATCCACTAGATTTTCTATCTCTTTGATAAAGTTTTTAAGGATCTCACTAGTTTCATCCTTAGTTCTTAAAAAGAAAATCCATGAAAATCTACTATAATCATCAGTAACTACCAAGCAGTATTTTTTATGCATTAAACTACTAACAAAAGTTAGACCAAAAAGATCCATGTGTAGCATAAACAATGGCTTAGTAATGGAACTAAAGGCCTTGGTCTTACAAGAGACTCTATGTTGCTTGCCTTTAAGACAGGCAATACATGTTTGGTCATTCTCAAATCTTTTTAAAGGCAAATCTCTTACAGGATTTTATTTGACAAGTTTATTGATATTTTTGAAATTTACATGACCAAGCCTCCTATGCCATAACATTGATTCCTCAGATGTAGCCTTTGCAACTAGACAAGTTAAACCATCTTTAGGAACTATGTTTTTCATATCAAAACTGTACATGTTATTTTGTCTAGGAATTTTAAGAAGTATCTGATTTTCATCAGGCAACTTAAAATTAGGAGATTGGAACAAGGACATTCAAAGGTCCCGTAAAAAAGAACATAGTTCTTTTTGTCACACATTTGTGAGATACTAAAAAGGTTGAACTTTAACTCTTTGACAAAGTATACATCTTCAAAATTAAGTTTATCAGTTTTAATAGTACATTTGCCTGTAATTCTTCCTCCATTTGCTCCTCCACCAAAAGTAACATACCCTCCATCAAAGTCTTTGAAATCTAAAAGATGGGCTATGTTTCCAGACATGTGCCTTGAGCATCCACTATCCACAAATCCTTTATCATTTAGCTATGAATTGCTCTGCACACAAAAATTATTGAAGTTAGTTATTCTTTGGGGGGGGACCCAAGCCATTACTAACTTGGATCTGCCTCGTGCATCAATGTAATTATATTTGTTAAAAACTAGTGATGCACCATTGGGTTTGATAGGTCTCCAAACCCAACATGCTGAGGGCTTAACAACATTAAATCCCCTTGTCTTGACAGTATTAACATTTGGCCTAACAGTATTAACAGTTTGTCTACCAGTATTAATATTTTGATTATTAGACCTTTTTGTTAATGTTGTTTTCTTGTAAAAGGGCCTTTGAATAGTTGATTGTGCTTGATTTTGAAAATGTGTCTTTGGTCTAGCACAAAGAACTGTTGATTTTGGGTGAGCAGTATAAGAAGGCCTAACAGTATTAAAAGCCCTAGCAGTACTAAAAGGTCTGGAAGTGTTAACAGACCTAACAGTATTAACAGGCCTTGCATTTTTAACAGTTTTAAGAGTATTCATTAAGATGCTCTTGGAACCATATGTTTTGTGAGCTTTAGGAAACTGTATTGAATGTGATCAAAACTTACACAGATCAAACATGCCTTGGTTATTAAATAAACAAAGTTAATCTAATTGATTTGATTTTTGACATTCCAATTCCTTTGGTTCCCCTCGGTCCCTGTGACTTGTATACATCTACGCATTCCTAGTTGACCTTCTAATTGGTTTTTCAGGTTTATACTTGACTCTTTCTTAGTTGCAGTAGGTATATCAGTTGTCTTTTTCTTCCTAGGGATAGCCTCATACTTTCTTCCTCTCATCTGAACACCCAAATCTTCATAATTGGGGCATCAATATGCTCTCTGCTTTTTTAGGTTCCTTCTTTCCCTATCCATATTAGCAGGATAGAAAAACTTTCTTTCCAATCTTTATCCTACATTAAGTGTAGGACTTAAACAGAGCTAGTTCCAGTAACAGTTTGTGGTTGTTGTTTTAAGAGTTCTTCCGTATCTTCCTTAGAATTTATCTGACTCTAAATATAAACAGTGGTTGATTTAAGCATGATCCTAGAACTATACTCATTTCACTCAGGTTGTTTGAATTTTCAAGACCTGAAATAAGATAAGTCTAAAAGGTGTTGGTCTATATTAAAAGAATGGTGAAGGTGAGGGGACATCAATTTTAGCCAAACCCTTTTTGCTTTTCGTAGTTATCTAACTTGCGAACAATGATCTCAAGTCTTTTGATGTATTTTTCAAACTTTGCAAAAAAAAATCTTAAACTCAAAAAACCTTCCGTTCTTCCTTCAATCTTTTTCAAGTTCAACTCCTAAGTAAACCCTTTCGATCATTCTTTGTGCCTTCACTTCTTTTAAGCCAAGCAATTTCCTCAGAAAAAAGGACTTCATTTCTTTATATTTAACTTGTGCAGGCTTCTAAAATGTGTAAACCCTCTTTTATATGTAGCTGCTTTAAAACCAGTATCATCTAATTTAACAAGTAAATCATCATACTGTTTCTTTAGAGCTTCATAATTTTGCAAACAAGATTTAGAACAAGATTTATCATTTGATACCTTAGAATCTGTGAATGGCATGGTCGCCCTGTTTGCCTGAATTTCATCCTCTTTCCCATTGTCACTCCAATCAAATCCAGCACCATCTATAGCACACATTGCCTTTTCAGAAGCATCTTCAATCCTTACTGCCTTTGATGAGCTTCCTTGATTCCAATTTATGTTGTCTTTACTTCTTGGTGCTCTGCATTCTCTGGCAAAATGTCCCATTTTATGACAGTTGAAACATTCTACTTTTGATTTATCATATCCAGCAGTACTACTTCCATCAATGATGATCTTCCTTCCAGTTCTCTGATAGAACTTTCTTGCCCTCATGCTTAGTAGTGTCATATTCCACTTTAGATCCATCTCTTCCAAATCATCATCATGAAGTTGCTCAAGATCTTCATGAACTAGTTGAGACCCTTGTGGTTGAGTAGACAAAAAGGCATAAATTGTAGCATCACTAAAACTAGCAGTACTAGTTTCAGTACTAGCAGTATTAACCTTGGTGTTGCCAGTACTAACTCCAGTGTTAACAATATTAATAGTATTAGTACTGCTTGAACTGGAAGTGGTTAGAAATGCCTCAAGTTTTTATCAACATTGTTAGCTAGTAGCAGTTTTCTTAACCTTCTTGTTCACAATTTTAAAATTGTTGTACAAAATCATCCAAACCATCTGTTTAAAAGTCAGGTTTGTTCATCCAGCCTACCAATGTGTATCCATTCAAAAGGTGTAATTCTTATCAAAAACTTACATTTAGATCTTCAGGAGGGAGATCTACACCAAGGACTTGCAATTCTACTAACAAGTTTTAAAGCCTGCTTAAGATAGAGTCCAATGATTCTGGCTTGTAGCATAAGTTTTTCATATTGTTGTTCAGTAATGCCTTTTGTGTTTCTTTGTTGCATTATTTCTCCAAAGACAAGCTTTCAATAGCAACAAACATAGATTTGAGCATCAAATACTGGTTAAAGTAAGTTGATTTCATTTGTAGGTACATGAGGAGAAGACTTCTGGCTTTGACATCATTCTTCTTGCAAATCTTTTCTTCAGTAGTAGAGGGCACAGTCATCTTCAATGCTGTTGATGGACCAAACTCTGGTGTTGTAACAGGAATAGGTACCCATGAATTCCTATTTTCTATTAGTTCCTATAATGCAAATCTGATTGAAAGTATGCTTGATTCTGATTTACCACATCTCATCTCTCTAGTTTGTGCAGGAGTTTGCCAAGCATTGTCTCTGTAGAATTTTTAACTCCATTTACCATAGATCAATGTTTCTCAAAGCACAGGCTTGATACCATTGTTGATCCACTCCTTGATCGATTATTTATGAAGTAAGAGTTTTTGTTACCTTGGAATATCCAATAACCAAAGATTGAGGACTTTGTAATGTATACCAAGTGTAATGCGGAATCTTCACTTTGATACTCTTAGAGAAGTTTATTAATGAACAGTAATGACCAAAAACAAACAATGAAACACAAAACGCACTGCTTCATTTATTATAAATTATACGAGTACTCTGACGTACTGGGTTACAACCTTTGAAGCCTATTTCATATTTTCTCTCTAAGTATTTCTAGTACTTGAAATGTATCTCTAAAAGTTCTAGTTTACACTACACTTAGGATCACCTTTTATAGAATACAAGGAGTCCTTTACAAGATAACAGCCTTTCTTTTAAGATCAGTTTACAATTCAAATATAAAAAATCCCAAAATACTCTCCATGCATTCTTATCTTCAGTTCAGCAGCTTTGACCATCAGCAGTACTAACTCTTTTCTACTAGCAGTATTAATTAACACTGGCAGTACTAACTTTGTACTAGCAGTACTAACTCCTTTAGTACTGTTGGCAGTGTTAAGTCATTATGAAGATTATTCCTAACAATCATCCCTAAACTTGTGATGTCCTTCAAATCTCAAGTTTCTTTGATAAACTTTTAGTCTTCTTCCTCTGTGGATGATTCTTTCAATCCAATTCTGTCACTTCTGCACTTGAGTCTTATAAACACTTGAGGAGTTCAATGCTGTGAACTCTTCATGATCTACTCTATTTTCTACTTAACATATTTGTTAACATCTTTGGCTTAAAGGATACTGCTTTCTCTGTTCAACAACTTAGAATTTGCCAATCCATCTTTTTTCCAGCAAACAAAATATGGATACCCATAAAAATTAATAATCTCCAGCTTAAAGATTTGTATTCATGCTGGTCTCTCAATCTCATCATCTTCATCAGGCTAAACAATGTATGTAGATCTCCCAAATCATTCAGATCAAATCCTTCTGGTCTTGAGTACTATATCTTTCCTTGGACTAATACTGTACAACTCTCTCTACATCCAATCTATCAAAATCTTCAAGCATTTCACTCAGTATCTTATAATTCTTTGAGCTTCCATCTCCTCTGAATACTTGATAGTACATGAAAGTCTCTGTCAAAACACATGTCTTCCAATCCACAATAGGAAACTTTGTAGATATAGATTCGACCTCTATAGGAGCCTCTTCTCTTGGTACTATATCCAAAAATCCTTTGAGTTCATCTTTCTCAGCATCTTCTTCTAGCTTTTGTCTCTTCCTTGTGCTTTTTCTAGGAATGGACTTCTTTCTCTTGGCTCCAGGTTCTTTAACACCTTCTTTCAACTCTTCTTGTGTATCAATCTCTTCTTCCACAACCTTTTCAGGAGACTTTTCTTTTGCAGGAGACTCTTGCTTTTCACTTCCATGATCTGCATCCATAGGCTCAATATTTTGATTAAAATCCCACACCTTTTCAAATATTGGCCTAATGTCATTGTAGGACATTCCCTTGAAGTCATTGATCTTGTAGTTCCCTTGATTCTTCAAATATTTGATCATATTTCTTCTTGCTTGGGCAACTGTCTTTGGCTTCATTTTTTGAGTATGATATCTGATGACTGAAGGGTCATTCCAATCTATCTTCTTAGCAGTTTTGGCTTCATCCATAGCTCTTTTCCTTTCTTCTTCATCCCACTGTCTAGCAATCTCTTCATCTCTAGCAATTTGAGCTCTTTGTTCCTCATTCATTTGCTCTTCAAGTCTGATTGCTTCAGCATAACTTAACCTTTCTTGTTCAAGGTCCTTCTTAGATTTCTTCTTAGGCTCTTCCTCTATCATTATGGCTTTTCCCTTATCTTGTCTTGACCTTTTCTCTGCACTCCTTCTTGTATAGATAACAGTTCCTCCAGCAGTACTAAGGTTTACCTCAGCAGTACTAACTCTTGGAACTTCTTCACTAGCAGTACCTGTCTTTGCACCAGCAGTACTAACTTCATCACTTGCTTTCTCACTGCCCTCTTGATCTTGAATGACCTCAGTTGGAGTTACTTCTTGAATGAATATTTCAGTGTCAGTACTTGCTTTTTCTTGAACCTCTTCATCAGATAACTTCCTCCCCTGTTTGGAAGAATCATCTTCAAAGGCTTCATCTTCTGAAAGAACAACCCTAGCTTGTCTCCTTGCTTTCCCAATCTTTATCTGAGACTCTAGCTTCTTGACCCTGAGAATAAGCTTAGTATAAGCAGAACTATAGGTTTTCTTTGTCTTCATCAAGTCAGCCTCCAAAACTCCAATCCTGTCAGAAAGTGTTGTAACTAAATTCATCAATTCTTGAAGTTTCAAACTACCCTCATCACTTCCATGTGAGTGAACAGCATGGAGAGGTGAGTCATGGGGTGTAGGAAGATGGTGTTCTGTTCCAGGTTGAGTTGGTGATGGTTGTGTGGGTGAGGGTTGAGTAGGTGAGGGTTGAGTAGGTGATGGTTGTGTAGGTGAGGGTTGAGTAGGTGATGGTTGTGTAGGTGAGGGTTGAGTAGGTGATGGTTGTGTAGGTGTTGGTGTATGAGCAGGGGTAGGTTCAGGTGAAGGTGAAGGTGTAGGGGAAGGTGAAGATGTGATTCTGGAAGGTGAAGTTGAGGGTGTAGTAACAGCTAACATATTTGGGAATAAAGCAACCTCCTGTCCTGAAAATCCCTTGGTAGACCTCTTCATATTACTAAACACTTTCATACTAAGAGATGGAACAGGATATATTCTTGTGTGTTGTTGAAGTTGGTGTCTCTGCATATCTAGGCATATCTGAATGAACCTAGGGTACATCAAAAACTTATGGGGACTAGAGATATTAGACACCATGTGCTCAAAGATCATCCTAGAAAAATTAAACTTCCTATTTGTGGCTAAACATATAATGGCAGCTGCAATATTACTACTAAACTGCTCCTAAGCAGTCTTCTTTGGGCTTAGACAATGAAGAATGTTATGAATAAGAAACCTCCACTAAGGTGAAAAGGCACCTGTTTGAAAGGTTAACTTATCTGAGTCAGTATTATATCCCATAAGCGCCAATTGCTCAAAGATCTCTGTAGTTGGAATAGAAGTAATACCATCTTGATCAGCCAACTTGAGATGTCGCCTTAAAGAACCTTCGATGATAGACAGTGAGTGACCATCAATAGTAGCATTTATCTTGACTTCGCCATTTTCATCATTAGAAGCCTCAGCAGACCTCCAAAATTATTTGATAAAGGAGACACAAACCTCTGGCTTCTTGGTGAGTGCATAGCAAATGTGACTTTGATTGAGAAAATCTATTATCTGATGAAACCCTGCACTTCCCGTAGATTTTTCCAGAAACGCTACCATGTTGTGCTTGTCATAAAAATCCAAACTTGCCATGAGTAAAACTGTGAGTAATAGAGTGGGATATGATCGTGTATGTAAGTATGAAGGCTGGAGAAAGTTAATTGCACTTTAATAGAGAAAACAGAGAGATATTAGTTGACCAATATAAAGAAATTTGAAGTTATCGTGAATAAATCATTTGAATATATAGTAGATGCACGAAAGTCCAATTGGTCAAACCCCTATTCCATAGGTATTTGGCAGAAATATCTCAACGGCTCTATTAATTAACGAAAAAATCTGTTATGCCCAAACAGTACTAACGGTCATCCAACAGTATTAACTTTTGCCTAGCAGTACTAAAATACGCCTAGCAGTATTAACTTCTCCACCCATAAGCAGTACAAACGCCAAAGGTTTGTAAGACTAAAAGAATAACTGCACACAATCTCTCTTTCTGTTTTTAGGCTCACATTTCATCTCTCAATTCTTTTGGCTCACTTTTCACTCTGTCTATTTTTCACACAGCTCTCTTTCTATTTTTGAGCTCACCAATTCTCTCTTTTGTTTTAGCTCACAAATTCACACATAAGTGTAGTTTTTGGCAAACTACCAGCCATAAACGGATTTGAGGAGTCTTTACCAATAGCCGTTTGCTTTGGACTAGCCATTGCTTCATTAGTAAAACATGGTGCTGATGATAACCATTTTAGTTTTGAGTAAAACTACAAAATATTAAACGGGATTTGGTGAGGTTCTTCTTTACCAGTAGCCGTTTGCTCTGGACTAGCCAATGCTTCATTGTAAAAACATGGTGCATTGATGACCATATAGTTTTGAGTAAACTATCAACTATTAACGGATTTGAAAAGTCTTTACCAGTAGTCGTTTGCTCTGGACTAGTCAATTCTTGATGTATATAAGACATGATGAACTGATGACCATTTCTTGTGTGGTGTCATAACCAACACTGCAAGAACAACCAACATGTTTCCTCCCCTCAAATAATACATTATGGAGTAACCAATTTCACACTTCATTGTTTATCCTGAAAAAGCTTGGCTTAAAACAAGGATAAACTCAATCCTAATCATTTGGCATTGTTTACAGTATTAAGAGTTATTGACAGGATTAACATGAGACATAGAAATAACAGCTTAAGTACTAAACTTAAGTAATAAATTTTAACAAACAGTATTAAATATAACTAGCAGTACCTAATTGAATAGCAAAGTATTTAATTTACATAAAATGTAACAGTACTAACATTTAACAAACATTACAAACCAAAAAGGATTTGGGCCTTAGGGATTGAGCATTCCAATTATTGAGGACCAGTATTGAAATCTACCAGCATCAAAACTTTTGTAAAAGAGCTGTACATTTCAGTTGAGTGTACAATTTTAGCCATTTTAAAATCAACTTTTTTAGCATTGCATCTTTATAAAGTGATGCTACTCTTATATGTTTTGTTTTAGAGCGTTGAACAGGATTTTCTATTATACAGGATAGTACTAGTATTGTCAATTGTAAAATTACTGTGTTCATATAATTGACATATAATCCAGCAATTGGTTTTGGTTCCAGAGACATGTCCACATGCCGATTGCGTAGTAGCCACATATTCAGCTTCAGTTTATAGAAGTGGCAACTACAGTTTTGTTTCTTGCAATTGCCAAGAAAGAAATTACCTATCCACAAAAATTGACAACCTCTAGTGGTTGACTTCCTATCAAGTGTAGCTCCAGGCATAGGTCACTATCAGTGTAAAGCAAATAACTCCTAATGGAGAATCCATTTTAGAATACAAGACCTAGAGATGGTTTGCCTTTAAGGGTATCTAAAGATTCTTTTGACGCTAAGAGATGGGAAGTTTTTGGAGAAACCTGAAACCTTGCACATGCACATACTGCAAACATGATATCTGGTCTAGATGATGTAAGATACATCAAAGATCTAATCATAGACCTATAAAGATGTTCATCAACATCATCAGCATCTGCATCTTTAACCAAGGGCTTTTCCAAATCTGTGGGAGTGGAGGCAGACTTTACATCTGTATAGTTAAACTTTCTCAAAATTTCATGGACATATTTATCTTGACTGATAAAGATGCCTTTCTGTCTATGTTGGACTGGCAATCACAAAAAAGAAGGTGAAGTTTCCCTTAGAACTCATTGAAAACTTATCCTTCATAAGCTTCTCAAACTCATCACAAACACTCCTTTCTGGTAGATCCAAAAAATGATGTCATCTACATAGTTTGAACAAGCAAATATATGCCCCTTTGTGACTTTTGATGAATAATAAAGTTGATCAATCTGTCCTCTTGAAATCCATTACTCAAAAAGATATGGTGGCCAATGTGTCATACCAAGCTCTAGGTGCTTGATGAAGTCCATATAGTGCTTTCACAACTTTATAAACTTTATCAGGATGGTCAAGCTATCTTCATAACTGGAGGTTGAATACATTACACCTCCTCTTCAATTGGACCATAAAAGGAAAAGCACTTTGACATCCATTTGGTAGACAGTAAAACCCATATAAGAAGCATAAGCCAGGAATATTCTTATTGCCTCAATTCTAGCCACTGGAGCAAAGACTTCATCATAGTCAATGCCCTCTTCTTGGTATGTAATTTGGGCTAACAAGGTCTATCGCTTCCTGACAACAATTCCCCTTTCATCTTTCTTGTTTTTGTAGACCCATTTGTACCAATAGCCCTATGTACACTTTAGGCAAGTTACAAGAACCCATACATTTTTGCACATAGTTTTGGAAACTGTAGGATTTCTTCTTGCCATTTGTTTCTACCCTATGTGGATCACTAAGGCTTTAGAAAACTCTCTTTGGTTTCTTCTTGAGATAAGAAACAAGCAAAAGGCATGCTATGTAGGTCCTAGCTTGAGTCTTTCCTTCAATATATGGCACCAAGAAAATCCTAGTTCATGAGTAAGAAGTTGTTATCCTTCTTGTCTTGAAAGGAAGACTGCACATCGCCAATCACATGATAATGGATGATCCTTGTGAATTCTTGTATGAGGAGTGGGAAGATAACTTCATAAGATGGTAAAATATTCCCCATTCAATTTCTTGATCCTCCACTTATGTGTCTTCAGTTGTTGGAATTGGTCCCATAAAGTCTTTAGGAGTAGCAGTATTAATTTCAGGAACAGTAGTACTAACTTCTCTGTTTTCAGTTTTAACTTCGGACTGGCCAGTTTGAGTATTAATTGGTGATCATCAGTACCATTATCCTGAAGATCTGCATTCATCATGAGTCCCTATTCTTAATTTGTATTTGTGCATCAGCAACAGATTTGAGTGAAGCATCATCAAAGTATGAAGCATCCTTCCAAATTGGCATGACAATACAATCTTGATCTTGTTGAAAGGATGTGCTGGACTCAGAAACTCCTTGTATACCTACAGAAACATTAGAAAAGTCCCTGCAAACACTGGCACTAAATTCATTGTTGGTGTTAGGAATCCAGATCAAACAGCCACTTGGTCCTTTCCTTCTAACATAGTTTATTCTTAAGAACCCAACATGTTTACAATTTTTCCCTGTACTTTCCTTGGTTCTAATGTTGGTATACCCTAAAAAGCTTTGTACTTATGGTATACAACAAGAAACCTTCATCACTTTTTCATCATACTTGCCCAAATTTTCTTAGGATTGAGAATTGTAACATGGACATCAAGTGGTTTCATGAAGCCTATAGTGGTGTAATCCCATAAAGAGTTCATAAGGTGTTTGTTATGAGGTTTGACTACTAAGACTTATTTTGTAATAACATGCATGAGTAGAAAAGCTTTCTACCGTAAAAGTTTGTAGGTAACTTAGAGTCAGCTAACATTGTTCTAGCAGCCTCAATGAGAGTCCTATTCTTTCTTTCATACCACCATTATGCCATGAGGTGTCCTTGCTACACTATATTCTCTTTTGATACCTTTTTCTCTACAAAACTCATCCATCACATGGTTTTTAAATTCTGTCCCATTGTCACTTCTGATTATTTTAACCTTCTTATCCACTAGATTGTCTATCTCTTTGATAAAGTTTTTAAGGATCTCACTAGTTTCATCCTTAGTTCTTAAAAAGAAAACCCATGAGAATCTACTATAATCATCAGTAACTACCAAGCAGTATTTTTTATGCATTAAGCTACTAACAAAAGTTGGACAAAAAAGATCCATATGCAGCATAAACAATGGCTATGTAATGGGACTAAAAGCCTAGGTCTTTCTAAGAGGCTCTATGTTGCTGCCTTAAGACATGGGCAAACATGTTTGTGTCATTCTAAATCTTTTTAAAGCAAATTCTTACAAGATTTTCTTTGACAAGTTATTGATATTTTTAAATTGGACATGACCAAGGCCTCCCAATGCCTAACATTGATTCCTCAGAGTGTAGCCTTTGCAACTAGACAAGTTTTTTAAAACCATCTTTAGGAACTATGTTTTTCATATCATAATTTCTTTACATGTTATTCTGTCTAGAATTTTAGAAGATAATCTGATTTGCATCAGGCAAAACTTAAAATTTAGGTGATTAGAACAAGACCCATTCAGAGTCAGTAAAAAAGAAACATGTTCTTTGGTCCACACATTTGTGAGACACTAAAAAGGTTGAACTTCAACTCTTTGACAAAGTATACATCTTCAAAATCAAGTTTATTAGTTTTTGTATAGTACCTTTTACCCCCCACTGATTCTTCCTCATTTGCTCCTACACCAAAAGTAACTAACCTCCTTCAAAGGTCTTTGAATCTGAAGATGGGCTATGTTCCAGACATGTGCTCGTTGAGAATACCACTATCCACAAAATCCTTTATCTTTAGCTGGGAATTGTCTCTGCACACAAAATCTTTGAAGTTATTTATCTTTGGGGGCCAAAGCCATTACTGACTTGGATCTGCCTCGTGCATCAATGTAATTATATTTGTTAAAGACTAGTGATGCACAATTGGGTTTGATAGGTCTCCAAACCCAACATGCTGAGGGCTTAACAGCATTAAATCCCCTTGCCCTGACAGTATTAACATTTGGCCTAACAGTATTAACTGTTTGTCTACCAGTATTAATATTTGATTATTAGACCTTTTGTTAAAGCTGTTTTCTTATAAAAGGGGGCCTTTGACAGTTGATTGTTACTTGATTTTGAAATTGTCCTTTGGTCTAGCACAAAGAACTGTTGATTTTGGATGTGGAGTTAAAGTATACGATGCCTAACAGGTATTAAAGCCCTGGCTGTACTAAAAGGTCTTGGCAGTGTTAACAGACCTAACAGTATTAAACGAGCCTTACATGATTACTGTTTTTAGGCCTAGTCTTATTAAGACTGCTCCTTGGAACCATTGTTTGGGTGCATTAGGGGACAACTGTTATTGAATGTGATCAAAATACCACAGATAAAACATCACATGTTATTTAAAATCAAAGTTATATCTAATTGATTTGATATTTGACATTCCCTAATTCCTTTGATTCCCCCTGGTCCTGTGACGATGTACATCTTTGTTTTACCTAATTGACTTCTAATTAGTTTTTCGGTTTTTAACTGACTCTTTCTTTTAGTACAGTAGTCTTATAGCAGTTTTCTTTTTACCTTAGGAATTTCTCAAATTCTTCCATCTCATCTGACTCACTATTCTTCAATAACTGGAGCATCAGTATTATTCTTAGCTTGATTAGTACTACTTCCTAGAATGATTAGCAGGATAGAAAAATTTTCTTTCAATCTTTATCTACCTTATGTGAAGACTTAAGAGATTTGTTTCTGTAACAGTCTTGTGTTGTTGTTTTTGTTTTAAAGAGTCATCAGTATTCTCCTTAGAATTATCTGACTCTTTATCACAACCAGAGATAGGCATTACATTTGAATCCCTAAGACCATACTCATTTACCTCAGGTTGTTTGAATTCTTGTAGGCCTGAATAAGATAAATCTAAGGGTGTTGGTCTATTTAGAATCAAAGGATGAGGTGAGGGGACAGCATTGTAGCCAAAGCCCTTTTTGCTTTTGTCAGTTATTTGACTTGCTAACAACTGATCTAAGTCTTTTGATGATTTTTCAAACTTTGCAATCTTAAACTCAAACCCCTCCTTTTCTTCCTTAACCTTTTCAAGTTCAGTCTTAAGTAATCCCATTAGATATTCTTTATGACCTACACTTCTTTTAAGCAAAGCAATTTCCTCAGAAAAAAGGACTTCAGATTCTTTATATTTAATGATTTGCCCTTCTAAAATTGATAAACCTCTTTTGTATGTAGAAGCTTTAAAACCAGTATCATCTAATTTAACAAGTAAATCATCATACTGTTTCTTTAGAGATTCATAATTTTGCAAACAAGATTTAGAACAAGATTTATCATTTGATACCTCAGAATCTGTGAATGCCATGAGAGCCATGTTTGCTTGAATTTCATCCTCTGCCATATCACTCCAATCAAATCCAGCACCATCTATAGCACACATTTCCTTTTCAGAAGCATCTTCAATTCTTACTAACTTTGATGAGCTTCCTTGATTCCAATTTATGTTGTCTTTACTTCTTGGTGCTATGCATTCTCTGGCAAAATGTCCTATTTTATGACAGTTGAAACATTCTACTTTTGATTTATCATATCCAGCAGTACTGCTTCCATCAATGATGATCTTCCTTCCAGTTTTCTGATAGAAATTTCTTGCCCTTATGCTTAGTAGTGTCATATTCCACTTTAGATCCATCTCTTCCAAATCATCATCATGAAGTTGCTCAAGATCTTCATGAACAAGTTGAGACCCTTGTGGTTGAGTGGACAGAAAGGCATAAACTGTGGCATCACTAAAACTAGCAGTACTAGTTTCAGTACTAGCAGTATTAACCTTGGTGGTGCCAGTACTAACTCCAGTGTTAACAGTATTAATAGTATTAGTACTGCTTAGACTAGAAGTGGTTAGAAATGCCAAGTTCTTATCATCATTGTTATTAGCAGTAGATTTCTTAACTTTTTGTTCAACAATTTTAAAATTGTTGTACAAATCATCCAAACCCATAGTATCAAAGTCGGGTTTGTTCATCCAAACTACCACATGTGTCATTCAGAAGGTAAGCTCCTTAAAAATTTTACATTTAGATCTTCTAAGGAGATAGCCACAGTGCCCAGAAATTGCCAATCACTACTAACAAGCTTTTGTTGCTTGTAAATATAGAAACAAGTGATTCTGAGTTGAAGCACTAAAGTTTTCATACTTGTTGTTTCCAACCAAGCCTTCTGTGTGCTTCTATGTTCTTCATAGCCTCCAAGATCGAGCTTTAATTGCCATGCAAACATTGATTGAGCAGCAACATACTGGTCGAAAGGTAAGTTAGATGTGTCCATTGGGCAGTGCCATAATCAGTAAGACATCTGCCTTTACATCATTCTTTTTACATGTCTTTTCTTCAATAGTAGCAGGTGAAGTCATCTTTGTTGTTGTTGATGTACCAGTTTCTGGTGGTGTTGTTACAGGAATAGGTACCCATGAATTCCCATTCTTTATGAAAACACTGTTTAACCCTGATCTCCCACATCTCATACTCCGCGAGTTTGAGCATGGGAAGCTTAGCCAAAGCATTGTTATGTGTATTCTCTAACTCCATTACTTCTAGATCAAAGTTTCTCAAAGCACAGGCTCTGATACCACTTGTTGATCCCAAGCCTTGATCGGGTCTTTACTGTAAAGTTGTATGTTACCAGTTGGATTAATCCAAAATAACAATTGTTAGAGACTAATATGTTTTGTAAAATCAAAGTGTATGCGGAATCTACACTTCAATACTCTAGAAGTATTAATCAATGAAACAGTACTAAACAATGAACAATGAATAAAACACAAAATAGCAACCAACACGCTTCAATATTATTAGATAATAAGACGAGTACTCTTGCTAGTACTAGGGTACAACCTTGAAGCTATATGTTCGTTCTCTAAGATTATATCTTCTCACAAGCATATATAAAAACCATAACCTAAGATCTCCTTTTATACTACCGACAAGGAGTCCTTTACATATAAACTACCAAACTATTAGGATCAGTACTATTATAATCATATACTTTCTTCCTAAAATATATGAAGATATACATTCCGATATTTATCTCTTGCATCCATATCTCCAGTCACATTATTACCTTTTCTCTAGCATTACTTAAATAACACAAGCATTACTAATTTGTACCTGGCAAGTTACTAACTCTATTATTACATTGTTCTGTTATACCTTGGCAGTATTTAACTCTTGAGTAGATTTAATTCCCAACACTATATTTTTGCCAAAAACTACAAAGCCAACTTAGTTTGGATTTGTTTGCTGAAAAGATGTTCTTGGTTTTAAGATGTGTTTGCAGAAGATAGCAAAAGATGTCAAAGATTATTAAAGATCAAGATCAAGATTTGACAGAATGTTTTGATACATCCTCCAAGAACTTAAGAAGAATAAACCAAAGAAACATGAAGTTAAACAAGTTAAACAATCATGTTTAGGGGAGGATTGTTGGGAAATATACATTCCTAACTTAGTACCGTTAGTGATATACTTAGTACCACTAGTTATAGTTAGTGCTGACAGTACAAAGTGTTAAGTACTACTCAGATAGTTAGTACCGTTAGTATAAAATAGTTAGTACCGTTTAAGAGATATGTATGAGATGTTAGTATAAAATAGTTAGTACCGTTTAAGAGATATGTATAAGATATTGTAGGAAAATATATGTATTATCTTTTATGCGTTTTGTAAGCCTGTTAGGGTTTATCCTTGGTCTATAAAAGGAACCCTACGGCATTAGAGAGATGACACACATTGATAACACACAGATCTTATCTCATACAATCATATCTCATAGTTAGTAATATGTAACCCTTAAAGTAGATTAATAGAAATCAAAGTTTAGTATTCATTATTCTTCTTAATACTATTGTGTAGATTCTGCATATACAATAAGTATTCATAGTCAGTGTTTCTCTATAGTCAATCTGTATTTATACAAGTTGGCTATCACCCTTAGCAGGCTGTAAAGATCTGTTCACTTTGGGACTGACAATGATCAACCCATTAATGTTTCTAGCGAGGAAGAAACTAAAGCCTTCATGGACACTGATGACAAGTCTCCTCAAGCATCACCAAAGACCCTTCAGATCTGAGATCTCACCAACCAGGTTCTTCTTCTTCAGTCTCAGAAAGCAAAAGTGGAAGAAGAAAAGAAAGCTGTTAAAGCTAAAGTTGTACTTTTAAAAACTTATCCTTCATGCCCAACATCACTTAGTTTACTGAACTCTTGGTAATATCTCTCCCACCTGAATTTGATAAATTGGTTAAGGGTCAATATTTTAGTGCTCACCTTCTTGCTAAACTAAAAGCTTTACCAAAAAGAATGAATGGGGTCACTAAGTCTTTGGGTGCCTATAAAAAAAAAAGTATGGAGGGGTAGAGCGCTTGATTTCCTTACTGAACAAAAGGATAATTCCTAGGCAAACTTACAAGTTTCACCAATCCCTTTTTAAGCTCTAACTTCAAGGTTGAACATCTAAAAGGTTTTAAAGCTACAACTTCCACTGACCTTGATTGCTTTAGCCTAAGTACTCTCACTAATTATTCTTCTTAGAGTTGCAACGCTTAAAGTCTTAGATGCCATCCAAACATATGAAACCAAGGTTTTTTTCTATCTGGATAGATTTTTTGATGAAATCTCTTCAGCCCGTCGATCTGGATATTTTGGTCGCATTGCTACGAACTATCATTTGCTTCAATCTCATTCTGTTTTAAGAAATGCGTACAAGAAGAATTTTTGGACATGAAAGCTTTAAAAGAAAAGGTCAAGGATAAATAATACAAACAAGACCAGTCTCTTCAAACAGTTCACATGTTGTGTAAACCAAAGCCCTATTATAATGAACTGAATAAGGTAGCTATTGGCTACAAGAACCCTTTATGCCTCACCCGTACAAAGCAAGTTCAGCCTGCTCTATATAATGGTTATGAAATTATCAAAACCAATCATGTCCCGACTTTAGTGTACAACACAGAGGATACCCTAGAGATAGCTGAAATCACTAGGAGGAAAATAAATGACAAAATGAAAGACCTGAGTGTGTAACTCATAAGGTTAAGATTGCACCACCTGATTACTCGAAAGAGAATTATTTAGCGACCTTCACACCACAGAAATAATTTGTTGATACCAAACCTAGATCAATTCCTTAGGTTGTCTAAGGTTAAATTACCTTGGATAAATCCAAAATAACTTGTTGTAGAAACTTTGTATGTATATTAAAGTGTATGCGGAATCTACACCTTAATACCTAGAAGAACTATGAATAAAACAGTAATCTTGAACAAAACAAAGATAAAACCAAATGCTCCAATATTATTAGATTAATAATACGAGTACTCTTAACTTAGTATTAGGGTTTACAACCTTGAAGCTTTTCTTAATCGACTTTGACAACTATGAAAACTGATAATGATACGTCTGCGTGTTTTTTTGTTCTCTCAACTAATGCCCTAGAGCCTCCTTTTATAGACTAAGGAGTCCTAGTCGGCTTACAATATATTCCTAAGATATCTCAATCTTTTCTAAACATAAACGTAATCTTCTAAATAAATACATTATGTATATCTTATACATAAATATCTCAACACTTATCTTCACACGCATTCTTATTCTCCAAACAATCTTTATCTCTTTAATTCGTCTTTATCCTCTTGACAATAGAAAGTCTTTAAACAGGTGTAATCTTTCCACCAGCAGTACTAATAAACATAAGCAGTAGTAACATTGGTACTAGCAGTACTAATATACACTAACAGTAGTAACCTGTACTAGCAGTCTTAACTTTTACTACTAACAGCACTAACTACTTAGCTTATATTTTAGTCTTCAACACTGAGCAGTCTTAACTTCAACTAACAGCAGTAACTTTATGCTATCAGTACTAAATTATACTAACAGTAGTAACTAGTAGTGGTAACATTATACTACCAGTACTAACCACTTAGCATAATTTCCATTATGTACCTGAGCAGCAGTAACTTCTAAGAATCCATGAAGTCTTTTAAGACCCAACAATCCTCCCCTAAACTTGATGTTCATCTTCTGAATCTTCAAGTTTCTTCTTTAAAAGTCTTCATCACACTTCAGGAAGATGCATTCAAACCTTTCATTTTCCTTTTCGCTGCTTTACCATAAGCTTCAGCAATATACTTCTTGTACTGTGACTTGTCATTTTGTTGAGTCAACTCTGCTCCTGCCCCCCCTGATCTTTTTTCACTATCTAATTGATCATGGCATTTTCACAGCTGCTTTATAACCAAGTCTTTCTTGCTCTTGTTACCTTTTTGTCTTCAGGGCTGTTTAACCTCACTAAATCTTCCAATTATGTCACTGGGTTGCCATGCACATAAGAAAATCAGACCTTTTTGGGAACCCAAGCCATTACAGACCTGGATTTTCCTCTTGCATCTACTTTAATCTATATCTCTTAAAGTGGATTTGATGCACTATTGGTTTGGACAGGTCTCCAAACCTAACATGCTGATGATTTAACAGCATTAACCTGTTTCGTTATATAGTCCACAATATATAAATATTATTATATTTGTCTTTTAATAAAATAATTTTATTTTTTTAATATTTAATATTAATATTATAAACCACTGCCTTTGGTCTAGCAGTATTAACTTGTCTTGAGCAATAGCAACAAACAACATTAAGATAACTTTGTTTAGCAGTATTAAGTGAAATTGGGCCAGACCTAGTTAAGATTTTTCTTGGAACCATGTGTCTTTTTGGATTAGGTTGAGTAAATCTTGGAGAATTTTGATGGTTCACCTTTTTTGCATTGTTCCACACTGGTTTTTCCTCCCTTTAACCATTTAGCTGTCTCTTTTGTTTACATGGTTTTTCCTAAACATGTAGTCAAATGTATTAAATACTTTCTCATAAATCTTCTCAATCAGCATATATTTCTTCTCATTCAGCATTAACTTCACGATGTTAATCTTCTCAATCAACTTTAACTTTCCATGTAATCTCACAATCTTCAAGAACTTCTAAATCAGCATTTTATTTTTCCATGTAATATTTACAGACAGCATTAACCTTCAGTCTTTCAGCAGTATTAAGTTATACTAAGGCCTTGTACTAACTTTTGCTTCATACAGAAGTATAAGTTTAAAACTAGCAGTCTAACTGATTAGTACTAGTAGATTAACTCAGGTTAAATAATGTTAGTTATAAACTGAGTACTAAATTATGCTTGGCAAGTTCAAAGTACAAATTGTCTTGGCTAGTATTCAAGTATGTTAGACGTTAATTTCCTAATAATCCTCCCCTAAACTTGATATTCATTTGTTAATCAGCAAGTTTATTCATTTAAGGCTTCGTGATCCAAACATTTATGGAAAACCAAAATATACAGATTAGATAGTTTTTAAGCTTAGGTTGTTTTGACCTTTATCTAGGATAATTTCCAATGTTCATAGTTTAATAAAACAAAGCGGTATAGAACAAAGATATTCCAACAAAGATCTTTTACCCCACAAACATTCACCATAGCCCCAATATTTATTTGAATCAAAGATAAATACGGTTACATCATTGAAACTATTAGGGATTAAGGAAAACTTGTTACTTGTGGTTACACCAAAACTATATAGATGTTACATCTCTAACACTTTGTGTACACATACTTTTCTGGATATATAAAACCTATAACATGTATCTCTTTATATACTAGAGATATCTAGGTTTACAAGGAAACATAAATAAATACAATAAGGAAACTAAATTCTTTTAATCTTTATCTTTTATTCTTCCTTGAGCATTCTTTGTATCTTCTGATATCTTCCATCTATTGTAGATTATACTCCACCAGCTTGAAAGATATCTCTTTTGGTCGTTTTAGGTCCTTTTCCTTTAGTCCTTCTTGTTTCATTCTTGTTTTGTCTTATCAACTCAAATATAGTTCCCAACAATCTTCCCCTACTTGATAATGACAAAACCAAATAAGCACGAACTTCCCCTGAAGTTAATATACGAATGAAAACTTCCCCTTAAGCTACCAAGGATCTACAAGTTGCAAATCATCAAATCTTCTTCCCCTTTTTGTCAATATCAAATAGGAGACTAAACTATGCAACTTTGATTTCAACAACCACAAACCACTATCACACTTCTAAATAAGCCTTCCAACAACTCAAATTACCCTCCATGACGCGCCTTAAGATAAATGAACTTGAGCAGTAGAAACTTAAACTAGCAGTAGTAATAATGACTAGCAGTAGTAAAAACCTTCACCTTGATGATGCATGTAAATGGTTAAATATTTTAATATTAAGCTTCCCCTAAAAACCATATGTTAACCATTTCTTAAATCTTTAATTCTGTAGGTTTTTTGTAATGATTACTGATGAAGAAAACTAAGTATAACGAACTTGATGCTGAAGTAGGATAACCCAAACTTGTGTCTTATATCTTGTACTATCCACGTGACATCGAACTTATAAATAAATCTGTGAAATATAAGTAGATCGCAACCTCTTTACAAAATCCTCATCTTCTATGAGACACTGAGCACAATAACGTAACTCCTATAAGTGATAGCAGATGTGAACATTGAGCACCATAAGAGAAATCACACTAGATTTTGGAAGTCTTCGTCAACACCATATAAAACGAACAAGTTATCTTTAAACGTTGCTGGTCGTTTAAGATATGATAAGAACACGTACCCAAGTAATTCCACTTCATCTTCAAATAAGTCATAAACAATCTTCTTCATAACCAATTAATCCAAGAAAATACGAGCCTTTTAAACATTTAAACCAAATCAATCTGTTAGCTTCCCCTTAAACTAAGCAATAGTAACCAACAGTAGAAAACATCTTCTATTGGCAGTATTAAACATACAAGCAGCACAAACCTTGGTTTAAGTCTAATAGTAGTAACTGCTAACACTAGCAGTATTAACTTCCTTTTATGTGTGTTGTACGAGATCCCAATCATACATTCTGTCCAATATCGATTGATGCTAACATTTTAACTTTAAGAACAAACAGTATTAACTGACTGCTTTTATAACTAACAGTATTAACTTACGAACATAGCAACAGTAATACTTCTAGCAGCATTAAGTTGTCTTTGGGCAGCAGTAACCAACATAAGCAGCACTAAAAATTTCTCACGGCAGCATGAACATGTACACGAACCCTAAGCAGCACTAAGTATCTTATTTCTCTCTTTCTTGATACACCAGAAGACCAGTCCTAATGAATTTACCTCTACCTTTTTTTTTCTTGAACGAGCAGTACTAACCTTTCTTGAACAAGCAGTAGTAATGAATAAGCTGGCAGTACAAATTTATATGGGCAGTAGTAATGTCGTATTGGCAGTGAGCAACATTAAGTACGAACTAGGATGACCAACTGCTGCATCTTCTTTTATCAAGAAAAGATCACCAATAACCTTGGGTTCTTCAAATCTTGTTGCGTCTGCTCCATGAAGAAACAAACATAAGTAACAACAGTAGCAACCATGATCTTTAGGGTTTTTATCAAGCAGATTAGAGATCTATTAAGATACAAACAAAGTATATAATCTGCTTTTATCGAATTTATGCACAAATTCTGTTTCTCACCGAATTAGGGTTTATACACAACCCTAACCTTACCGAATTTGACTATGAACACCGAAAAATAGAATATTGAAAAACCCTTTAACCAATAAAACCTTGAAGATCCTAGATTGAGAGCCTCGTGGCTCTGATACCACCTATTAGAACTAAAACATCTTGATAGTTCTTGGATCATTTATAGCTTAAGATTGTTTAGATATCATATAGGATCATGAATAAAAATGATTAATAAATTTGCACAGCAGAATAATAACAATGAATCAAAGTTACTCTAACAAGGTTTTTCATCATTATCTTTGTTGTTACAATGACTACTACAAGCCCCAATTCTACCTTGATCAATGGTAGAACGTGTTATCTAAACTATAACAGGGAATCAAAGATCCTTGAGGCTAAACTACAACCAATCCTAGGCGTCTACAATAAGACTTGATGCCTAGTACACACACACACACTTTTCTGGAGTTTACATCTTGACACACTTTTCTGGATTAATAAAACAATATGCCTGGACCTCCTTTTATAGCATAAGGAGTCAAGGCTTACATGGAAACTAATAAAAGATATTAATGAGAGAATCAATTAATTATTCATCTTTATCTTTTCATCTTTATCTCTTTTTAACCAAATCTTTATTTCTCCACCAGCTTGTAGAATTCTTCAATGACGACTTTGGTCCTTTTGTTTACATCTTGTTTCATTCATTTTTTATCTTATCAACTCAAATATAATTCCCAACAGTCCTTACACCCTAACCTCATTAACCCCGTTACCCTGTTCACCCAAATCAAACCTTTCCCGCCTTTTCTACTATTCATCATCCCTGTCATTTTCACCTCGACCCTTGCACCCCATATACAAAACCATTACTCTCACCTTCAACCCTACCCCATAAACTGCCAATTCCACCTTGGCAATCCTCTATTTTATGATTTGTTGATGAGACATGGACTAAATCAAAGGCTCAGATGATACTACTTGGTGACCAAGAAAATTAGATGGCTATGATGAAGACTTGAAGTCACTCACACAAGAAACACACCCTCTTAACTCACTTACAGAAGAAGCACAAGCACTGAAGACCCAAGACATTGGTTTTTCTATATATATAGGACCTTTAAAAGCCCTTGAGGCATCTAGTTTTTTAGTTTTTTTAGCTTATATTAAGTGTTTTTAGCTTATTGTACTTTTTCTAAAAGCCTTGTATTGTTTTTCTTAAGTTAATGAAATTTAAGTTTTTATGTTAAAATCTTGTTTTTATGTTAATGCCCTTTATGTTTTAAAAACGTTTTATAAGCTCTCTTAAGTTGTTTTACTTTTAACTTAAGCTGTTTACTTAGGCATTATAAGCTTGTCCATAGCTTATAGTGTTTTAAGTCCTTTTCACTCAAAAATCACTCATAAGCTATTTTGGAAGATAAGCCAAAAAGGGAAGGGCTTATAGGTTTTTTCTAGCTTGTTTTAAACAAGCTAGAGCTTGTAGACAAAGCTCTTAAGAGCTTATTTGCCCTTGTTTAGAGCAAAGGGTAAGGTACTATCTTTTTCATTTTTTTGCTTATTTTACTGTTTGCTTATTGCATTGCTTATTTCCTGCTTATTACTGCTTTTTAATACTTATTTATGTTGGTTATTGCTTATAGATGCTTGCTTGTTGTTTAAATCTTGTTTGTTTATGTTTTTCATAAATCTGTCTTATTTAGCTTTAAAACTGCTATTCTTGTTTGCATATTTTAATTGCTTATCTTTGAGTTTTAATTGCTTATTGGTTCTTAGTTAGCCTTATTCTTAATCTGTTTTAAGTTTTTACAAGTTTTCTAAGTCTTTTTCAAGCTTAAAATGAATTGTGCATACTTAAAGAGGTGTTTGGGTTAGCATTATTAACCAAGAGTTAATACTGCTTGTGCACTCTCGGTTCTGAAATCTAAATTTGATTAGCCTTAAATCAGTATTAGTTTAAGTTTTAATGAAGTTTGAATAAGTTTTATTTAGTTTTATGGTTTGTTTGTCAAAATTTCAAGTTTGCTAGAATCAAAAGATTTTCAAACTATTTATATTTGATTTTTGCTTATCTGTTTTTTTAGGACTTGTTTATGCTTACATTTTGGTTCTAAAAGAATTAGAATAGAAGTGGTTAAGTTTTCTATTGTGGTTTGAGTTTTTAGTGTAAACCTGTCAAGTGTTTGTTTAAGTTTTAAAGTTTTAAGTCCACTTTTCAATCACAAATGTAAGGTAGTTAGAGTAAGATTTAGGGTCTTATTTTCATAGCGCAAGCTCATCAAGCTACAAGCTCAATCTGTTGGTGCTTATTATGATTTTAGAACAGCTTTTATTGGCTTATAATTAGGCATGCACTTCTGCTTTTAGTTTTTACAAAACCTTAAAAAAAATCACTCAGCAGATACTGAGTTAAATAGCCATTTTCATAAGCCATTTTCTAGCTTTGTAGTTATTCAAACTGCTTAATTTTTGCTTTTTCTTAATCTTTGTAGTAGTGATTTTAACTGTTTTTAGCTTTTAGACTTTAGCTTATTGATTTTGTAGCTTAAAAGCCTAAAAACACCACCTTAGGCTGTTTGGTTTCTCAGTTTTAGCTAGAAGTTTATTTGCTTTTCTGAGCTTATGGCTTATTGGTTTTGCTTAATTTGTGTTTAGGTGCTTATTAGGATTAGGTGTTGGTCCATTTTCAGCTTCTTATGTTTCTTATTACTTGTTTGAGGCTCAAAAAGTCAAGCAGTTTAAGCTTGTTGTCAAAGTCTAAAAAATGGCAATCTGTCACTTTTAAGTTGCTTTTTCTTGCTTATTATTAAGTTTTAGAAAAAGTCCATTTATTAAATTTGCTTATTTTTACTTGTTCTTTGGCTTTTTCAAAAGAAAAATAGAAAAAATATTTTGCAAAAAGGGTGGCCACAAGTTTCGAACCTATGACCACACACACTTAACCATCTGCCCTTGGGTCTTTTTCGTTTAATATGTTCCACTATCTAATTAATATAGTAGTTTTTCAGTTTTAGCTTATTTGGCTTATTTGCTTATTTACTGCTTATTCGTTTAGCAACTTTTCTAGTTTGCATTTTTCTTAGATTCTACATAGTTTAAAGTAGTTTTTCTAATTTTTCCAGAATTTTTATAATTAGTTTACTATTTTTAATATATTATTTAGAATAAAAGTGTTTTTAAATCATAATAAATAAAATAAAAGTCAAAAAAATATAATTCTTTTTTCTAAAATTTTCTTTAATCATTTAGGTCCTTTAAAAATTAAATTTGCATGTGTAGGTTTAAAATTTGATGTTTTAGGTTTTAGTCGCGTTTTTACTTTCCTGTTAACGTTTTTAAATTCGTAATTGCTTTCGTTTTAGGTTTAGCTTGCCCTTTAATTGCTTTTTCCTGTAGAATTAGAAAACCAAATCAAAATCATTGAATCATTCGAACACGCGATCACGAACTTAATCACGATTCTCAATTCACGTCTCGTCGAGAAACGACCCGGGAAGGTTTTTGGGATTTTACTTTGGTCAAAAGTAATTTTCCTTCTTAAAAACCTTACGGAATACTTACTATCTCTTATTATTGATTGATAATTTTGATAATTCTTATTATATATATATTTATATATATTATATATTTATATAGTAAAAGGGATTATTTTTAATCAAATCAATAGTGCCGGGGGAAGGCATTGGAAGAGGTGGTCCAGGAGAACTAAAAAAAGGAACCAAGGACGACCTCTCCGAACCTTATGACAAAGAGTCTACCACTCCTTTCACCCGATGAATTAATGAGTTTGTCTTCCTGAAAAGAATCTGAATGCCCACTACTCTAAAAACATATGATGGGACAGGAGACCAGGAACACCATCTAAAAACCTTCACAACAGCAGCCAAAGAGGAGAGGTGGGCAATGCCTTCTTGGTGCCACATGTCCAATTCGACCCTACTAGGATCTGCTCGGCTGTGGTTTGATGAGTTACAACCAGAAATCATTGACAAGTTTAAAGACTTGAGAAAGAAGTTTTTAGATAAATATATTCAGCAAAAAAAGTACACCAAAGACCCGGTAGAGCTTCATCGTGTGAAGCAGAGGGATGGGGACTCCACATAAGCCTTTATGGAACGTTTCACTAGCGAAAGCTTAAAGTTCAAATGAACAAGAACTTATGAGAATCTCTGGATTCATGCACGGGATAACTCACCCGAGGTTAATCAAAAGACTCAATGATAACATGCGTAAGATGGTGGACGAAATGATGAGTGTGACAAAAGCTTTTATCCAAGGGGAAAAAGCAGTGGTCTATCAATCCAAAAGAAAGGGACAGCCTTGGAAGCAGCAAGACTTTAATAACAACCCCCAAAGAAATAATAGCCATGGAGTCGGGAGATTTCAAGCTGCTTCTAAGAGATCGAAGGCATGACCGGTTCACACCACTCATAAAAACCCCCAAAGAAATATTATCCATGGTTTTGGGGAAAGGGACTTTCGTTGCCCCACCCCAAATGTCAGGAACCCTAAAAAGAAGAAATAAAAGTAAGTACTTTGACTTTCATGGAAACAAAGGGCATAACACATATGATTGCTTGCATTTAAAGAGGCAAATCAAAGAAGTTGTAAAGTTAGGAAAATTGGCACATCTGGTTAAGGGAATCAAACAAGGAAGCAACAAGGGAAGTACTAGTAAGAGGTCAAAAAAGCCAGACACAACCTCAAAGGATAAAGGAGCTGCCATATTCATGGTTCAGTCTTGGGGAAGAAATGTCTGTCCTCGGTCTGTAGTACACACACCATCATAGATGAACATATATTTTCCTCTACTCACCAATATGGCTATAGAGGACCACCCCATAGTCATTTGCGTCGAGATATGAGGGCATGATATTCACATGATGTATGTGGATAGGGGGATTGCCGTGGAAATCCTATACAAGCACTGATTCCTAAGATTAAGACCAGAAGTAAGACGTAACATGGTACCGGCAATGGTGCCGCTGATTGGTTTCTTAGGGGAAATATCTTAGCCCTTGGGGCAGATACTCCTGTGAGTATCCCTAGAAAAACACCCTTACCAATCCATAATATGAATGAATTTCTTGGTGTTTAGATCACCCTCACAGTATAATGGAATCCTAGGAAGACCGAGAATACGCGCTCTTATAGTAGTCCCATCTACCGCACATGGCATGATGAAATTTCCCACAAGGGCGGGAGTAGCCACTATAGTAAGCGAAAGAGAAAACCATTAGAAATCTAGATGGTACGACAGGTGGCTGCCCCTCCTCAGCTAGTAGAAAACATCAAAGTATCTTTTCATCATGAATACATGGAACAATCCATGATTTTAGGAGGAAATCTACCAGATGAAGGGAAAAAAACTATGTGCGAGGTACTAATGGCTAACCTAGACGTGTTTATTTGGAAACCGGCAGACATGACAGGGGTTCCTAGAATGCTAGCGGAACACAAGCTAGGAGTAAAAAAAGGGGATCCCTCGGTCAGGCAAAAGGAAAAAGGCCAAGCCCCAGAGATAAATTCAAAAACTGGTGGAAGCAGGATAATGCAGGAAGTCAAGTACCACAACTGGATTTAAAACCCAATATTGGTCAAAAAGCACGACGGGAGTTGGCGAACGTGTGTGGAATTCACTGATCTTAATAAAGCATGCCCTAAATACTGCTACCCGTTGCCATAAATTAATTGAAAGGTGGAATCGTTATGTGGATACCCCATAAAATGTTTCTTAGACGCTTACAAGGAATACCATCAAATCCAAATGGCAGAAGAGGATGAGGAAAATATTACTTTTCATACCAACCAAGGCGTATTCTGCTACACCATGATGCCCTTTGGACTAAAAAACATCGGTGGAACATACCAACGGCTAGGGGACAAAGCTTTTGACCGACAAATAGGTAGAAATTTTGGAGTTTATGTGGATGACCTGGTCATAAAAAGCCACCGTGAGGGATATTGAAGAAACATTCTGCACATTAAGAAGGATAAACATGAAGCTGAATCCTAAAAATGTACGCTTGGAGTGGCGGAAGGAATGTTTCTAAGGAATGCCATAAGCAAAGACGGGATCTAAGCTTGTAGTGAGAAAGCCCAAGTTGTAATAAACATGCCGTCTCCCCAGACATTGAAGGAGGTACAAAGCTTGAACATGAAGCTTGCAAGTTTCATCAGATGCATATCCAAAGAAGCGAAAAAGTAATTACCATTCTTCAAAACCCTGAAGCGTTGCTTAAGAAAAGTGACTTTGCTTGAATGGATGAAGCGGAGAGAGCCCTGAAAGATATAAAGAAGCAGATGGCAGAACTTCCAACATTAACCGCTCCCATTCAAGGGAAAACTTTAATAATGTACTTATGTATGACCGAAGAAGATATTAGCACCGTTCTGCTTGCAAAATGAGGCGGTAAACAGATACTGGCGTATTTTATGGGAAGGGCACTGCAACAACTAGAAATTAACTACCCCTCTCTATAAAGAAGCTAGTTTTAGCTTTGGTCCACGCAACAAGAAGACTAAGGAGGTACTTCCAAGCCTATCCAATGGTGGTTATCACATATCAACCAATAAAGCATGTCTTGTCAAGGATAGAGACCTCAGGGAGATTAGTGAAATGGGTTATAGAGCTTGGTGAGCATGATATAAGTTACTGACCTTAAACCTCAATACGAGGCCAATTCCTTGCTGACTTCCTAGCAGAAATACCAACATAGGAAATAAACCAAGTTGAAGAAGCCGTGACAATGGAAAATGAAACAACCGCTAAAGTTTGGAAGCTTTTCACCTACGGCTCATCAAATGAAGGAGGCTCTAGTGCCAGACTCATATTAATCTGCTCGAAAGGCGTTGAGTTTACTTAAGCATTACGCTTTAAGTTTAAAGCATCAAACAATGAGGTCGAATATGAAGCACTGTTGGCCGGATTAAGAATTGTAGAAACCATAGGAATCGGGCACATAGGTGCATTTGTGGACTCTAAACTCATGGCAAAGCAGGTCAATGATCTTTACTAAGCAAAAGAAGAAACCATGAAGCTATACCTGAACAAAGCAAAAAAACTGATAGCACATTTTAGGTCATTTTCCATCACACAAGTACCAAGGATCTAAAATAAGCAAGCAGATGCTCAAAGAAAAATGGCCTCCGTAAGTTTTGCCCACTTCACAAAAAAAAGTACTGGTGGAAGTGCTATCGTGCAACCCAGTTGAAGGAAGGGAAGTGATGGCTATAGTAGAAGAAGAATGTGACGCATGGATGAAACCAATAAGGGAATACCTAGAAAACGCTACACTTCCGGAATAATAAGGAA
Source organism: Tanacetum coccineum (assembly GCA_026074375.1). Classification (NCBI taxonomy): domain Eukaryota; kingdom Viridiplantae; phylum Streptophyta; class Magnoliopsida; order Asterales; family Asteraceae; genus Tanacetum; species Tanacetum coccineum. The sequence continues at coordinate 34,017 of BQNB010001818.1, read as the reverse complement.
AGGCACAGCGACTAAAAGCAAGAGTAAGACAGTACGTCATACTCGAAGGAACCTTATACCGGAAGTCGTTTCTCAGACCATGGATAAGATGTGTTGGCCCGGAACAAGCCAACTATGTGATCAAAGAAATACATGAAGGTTCTTGTAGCATGCATTTAGGCCCTATTCAATTGTCATAAAGGTAATGCAATTAGGATATTACTGGCCAACAATACACACAGACGTATGGATGGTAATCAAGGTGTGTCAGGAATGTCAAGTGCACAGACCCATATCGCGTCTTCCAGAAACAAAGCTAAAGACAATCACATCCCTATAGCCATTTCACAAATTGTGCATAGACATTTGTGGTCCATTCCCTGAAGGAGTCGGCAAGGTCAAGTTCCTGATTGTGGCCATAGATTACCTCACAAAGTGTGTTAAGGCCAAACCGGTAGCTACAATAACGAGAAAATAGGTGATGAAATTTGTATGGGATAACATAGTGTGTTAGTTTTGGTTGCCGAGGGAAATAATGTCTAATAATGGGAATCAGTGCATGGATGACCCATTCAAAACATGGTGTGAGAAGCTAAATATAACACATTTTGCCTCTATTAAACACCCTCAGAGCAATGGTCTAGTGGAACAGGCGAACATGAGCCTAGGTGAAGGCATAAAGGCCCAACTTGGAATATACCACAAGGACTGGGTAGAGGAAGTCACTTATATTTTGTAGGCCCACCGAACCATGATCAAGTCATAAAACGAGAATAATCCATTCTCACTGACATATGGCATGGAGGCAGTAATACCGGTTGAAATCGTAATGTCATCCCTCAGATGCTCCATGGTCAAAAGCAAGAATGATGAAGGACTTCTCCTAAACTTGGATATTTTGGAAGAAAAAAGAGAGATGGCAGCTATAGCTAAAGAGAAACACAAGAGAAAACTGGAAATTACTACAGCTCGAAAGTCTGTAGCATAATTCTAAGGCTCGAAGACCTTATGTACCGAAGCAATGAAGCTTGCAGGAAAGAAGACACTGGAAAGCTAGGCCCCAAGTGGGAGGGCCTATATGAAGTCACATAATCATTAGGAGACGGGGCTTACAAGCTCCGAGATCAAGAAGGCACAAACCTCCCAAGGACATGAAACATTGCCGATCTCAAAAGATGCTACACATAAGTTATGTAATTGTAACCCGGTGTTCATTTTACGCCGGTACAAGCTATAGCTGACGGTAGAGTCTGGTTATTTTATTTTTTATTATCACTGCAACAAATTAATTATCTAAGTATGAAATCTGTAGTCCAATCAACTCCCAATTTTCCCAAGCCAATTGTTTTACTTACATTTTATATACGATTGTCATCCATTTTCATTATGTATAATGTCTGGGCTGAGTAACCCATTTATCTCCGTACGAAGGAATAAAGTTAAGAAACATACATATATCCAGATATAGAAAAAACTTATACACTTGCAAAGTATAATGTAGGATGAGCAATCCCACAATTGACTCACACAAGGAATAGGCAAAGACCAATTCTGTGAGGAAGGATAACCTAACAATTAATCCGACCTGCGAAAGTGCACTTTCCAAAGGAAACAAATTATGTAATCTAAAAATAAGTATACAATACTATCACAAATATAATTCATTAAAAACCGCCCCACCATGGCTGGTAAAATTACAAAACCACTCATAAGTCATGCGGCTTAAGATAACAAGATTACAAGATTACAAGAACAACATCAAACTATTGGAAAAGACTATCTTCTGGGATGACCAAGGTGGAAGGACCAGAGGCTGATACATCAGGAGCAGAGGCAAGAGTCACATGAGCAGCGGTGTCAGACACGGTCTTAGCTAAAACTTCAAAGTCTGACTCAACGGTTACCACTTCCTCCACCGGGGTTATTTTTGTGGCAATTACACCAGCATCCCAGGCATAAGGGACGTTTGGTGCAATGATAAACTATTTTGCACCACCACCAGCGAAAGAAGTAGAACCAGACACAAGATTGGTAGAAGTGCCAGCCCCATCCTGTTTAGGCTCGTACGCTCCCATCACTAGCAAAGCTTCAATATAAGAAAACTGTACTCCGGCACAAACTTCAAGCTGCTCTAGAAAAGGAAATGGCATGTCATTCAAAGAATTCAGGGCATCCGTGTAGACCTCCGCTGCATTTAGGTTGTAAGCGGGAATGGAATTAATATCAATTCTTTTCTTCCCATGAACAATCCTCGCTTTAAGACCCTAGCTCATCCCATCAGTGATGGGGGCTGATATACAAGCACCAAGACAGGTTCCCAACAACTAGATCTCCTTGAACTTATTTAAAAAGTAGTGAAACCCTGTTCAATAATCCACTTCTTGGTGTGTATAGGGTCCCTCAATATCAGAGCTAACTCTTCGTCCGTTTCCTTAACCATCTTATCAAGACGCTCATCTAAAGCCGCCACCAGCTCATCAAACCTCTTTTTTGTTGGGCATCCAGCATCCCAGCGAACTTAGCCTTCACCTTAGTTACCCCGTCAACTTGACCCTAGAGACTAGCGTTATGAATTTCAAGTTGTTCCTTTTCCCAAAGAAGATCATGATACCTACCATTGATAGTGGACAACTCAGTCTCCTTTTGGGAATACGAAGCCAATAAGCCTGGAACTTTACCGGCCTCCACCTTTAGTTTATCTACCTGGCTCCTCAAACGGCCTACCTCTCTCTCTGTTGCCTCAAAACCTAACCTCAACCGGTCCATCTCCCTAGAGGGTTTCTCATTCAAACACTTTCGCAGAGGCTCAATCTCTGCGTCTCTTTTACCAATGTCGCATCACGGCGAGCCTACCTCCTCTGAAGCTTATCCTTTACAAGCTCAGAGTCCTCCAACCTTAACCGAATCTCAAAAAACAAGGTTATATGGCGAGTCGCGGCCACATTGGCCCTATCACACACCTGCTCATGAGTTAAAGATCTAAGGCGTAAAAATTGCCTAGGAGTAGCAAGATGATCAATAAAGCTACGACATAGTGGCCCCTTGTCCATAATAAAATCATTGGTAAGCTCCTAGTCTAGATGATAAATTTCCTTGGCTAGAGAAGGATCTATGCTCGTAGAAGCATAAAAACGATCCTGGCGAGGAGTTTTTGTAAATCCTCCATCGAATCAAAAACTATCCTCAGAATATAATCAGGCATGGGCGCGGACCAAGGCCTAGAACGGGCAGACACCAGCAGCTCGGAGTAAGTAGATGCAGAAGGCAAACAAGTTGAAGTCTTGGAAGCCTCCTTGGAAACAAGCTATTTAGAATCGGCCTCCAAAGAACATAGATCATTTGTGGCCTCATAAGAGGAACCAATAGCAGACTCCACCACAACAGACTTGGGAGGTTTAATCACTAATTGAATCTTCTTGAAAAGGGGTTTCTTCGAAACAGTATAATTTTTGCCTTAAACATACAACTGCTTTAAAGGAGCGGTAGAAGAGGCAGGAACAAACTCCCCAGCTTTAAAAGAAGTGGTTGGAGGAGGATCATCAAACAATAATGGTGACGGGGTCTCTCCTGAATCAATCCCAACGTCGTCAGCTTTTGAAGCAGACTCTCCGGCCGCAACAACGCCGGAGCTATATTCCTTATACCCTTTCCCTACTTTGAAGCAGACTCCCTAGCAGGAGCCTGCACTGGTACTCTCTTGCTAGTATTAGTTAGAGGAGGAACAACGGTAGCAAAAAACACTTGATTAAGGGGGACATGATCCAAATTCACTATCTCATCAAATGGCGAAGTAACAACATCCGCAGTTCTCTCCAGAACATGCCTTTCATTCTCAAGTAACTTCTCTTCACCACAAACAACGTCAAATGGATTTGAAACTTTGATAAAATTCTAAAGCCTTATTTATGCATATACAAGAAAAAAGTCAAAAATGCACAAACATAATTGATATATACGGAAAACTAAAAACCTAAAACACCCAACACCAACCCTCGTCATTTTCATTATAAAAGGCGGGACGGGCCATGGGTGCATACCAAAGGCGACTCAACCCTATTAAAACAAGAAACTCCTCCGGATACCTCCTAATCCGGGTAGGGGGGTCGTTTAGCAAAGTTTCTAAAATCATGTCGTCATCTACTCCATCAACCGCAGAGTCCTGTGGAAAATCCTTACTAATAAACCACTACATAGCAATAAGAGATATGGAAGATTTCAACTAAAAGAATATATCCCTCCACCCTTTCAAAGAATCAAAAGGCTCGGTGTGACAAGTAGGGACAATGGTATTTTTCTTCTTGCGTATTTTCTAAATAGTAATCCACCTAATGGGCAAACTGCTAGCAAGATAAAAAGGACAAAAAAGATGCACAATAGGAACGCGGCCATGGGCTCGGCAACTAATCTCAAAGTAACTAATGCGGGCCGCCTCAAGAACAGATAATTGGGAAATATGTATCCCAAAGTGTGACTGAATATGCAAGAGAAAGGTAGAAAGAGGAAGGTGAAAATTGGCAAACTCAAAAAATCGAGTATAAATGCCAATTTTCCCCTTAGGAAAATCTCAAATGGTGTCGTTTGGCCTAGGCAACTCCAGGCCAAACTTGTTCCCAATCCCATAATCATTGCAAAACATATCAAACTCTAAGGGAGATTGCGTGGAATGAAAAGAATCAAGCGCCATTATAGAAGGAAGAATAACGTACCTTAAATCTGAGTTGGGGATGGCTAATCGAGCGAAGAATAGCGAGTAGAGGTTAACTGGAAGTGGGGTGTGAAATTATTTAAAAAAACAGTGAAATGCATGAAGAAAATACGGACCCTTTATATAGGTGTCGCAAAGTAAACGATGAGACGCATCGAGTGGCTTGGGAAGGGACACGACGGTCCATCTCCCAATGAACGGTTAAGATAAAGAAACCCTAAAATGGGAGGCCATGATTAAAAGGAAACCAACGGTCAGATGAATACACTGTCAGCAGTCATATCAGTTAGGAATCTTACGGCGAATGTGTCTATGCGCGATAAACCAGCAGCTAACGCGTGTAATGCACTAAGGAAAGCGCATGCAGATATGATCGATGGATTGGATAATTGATGTCTAAATAGATTTTCTCCGGAAGTTACAATCTAACTAGACTAGGGGGCCATGACGACGTATAAGGCGGATCACGCCGTATAAATTAGTTGCAAATAAAACAAGAGTGGATAACACTCAAGGCCAAGATACTTACGGATAAAGGACACCGCCGTACACTGAATGTCGCCACCCATAGACTGGATGAGGTATGCCTAACCGTCGTCCACGTCTACTTTATGAAGCACTCCTTTGCGGTAAATCATCATTGACTAGATTCCAAGTCACGAGTCATGTGAACCGCCCAAAAGGGAAATGACATATATGCTAAAGAAGAATGCAAACCAAGTTTTCCCTAAACGGCATAAAATCGGTTACCCATAACGGTACGACTCGCAAGTACAATCGCAAGTAAAATAGTAACAACAAGAAGAAGTCTCGACTATCGAGACATGACAAGATGGTGATAGCACGAGCAGACTATTACCCATCGGGTAATAGCAAACCCCATCCTACGTCATCCTCAGATACCCACAAGAGGAAACCCACTGTAAATACCAAGCCCTTTGGTATTCAGGTCCAAGTTGTTTTCCTCAAAAAAATATACTACTACTTTCTCTCGATCTTAATCTTCCATCATCTTAACGAGTACTAATTCGCACGCCCGAGGTCAGTCATGGGAACCCCTCTCATGGTGAGATTGGCGGTCTTTTTATCTTAGCAGATTACTAGCTCAAGATATCATCTAATCATCCCTAAACCCATACCACTAAGCAGTGGCGCATACCCGCTTTTAGTCTTAAGTTATACCATCTCATTCTTGTATCATCAGTTTACGATCTCTTTATACACTGGGTTCTTGTTTACACAGTGTAAAATAGAGAAAAATTTACACGGTGTAAAGTTTGATTAGGGATGGTGTTACACGGTGTAAAGGTATAAACAAACTATACGCTGCCTAAATCAAACTTCACGATGCTAAGTTAAGTTTACTCTTTTTTGGTTCCATGTTTAATTACACTACAATATAGAAAAGTTAGTGTAAACATTATTCTTCCACGTTTACACAGAGTAAACAATCTTTACGCATTTGGTCTTTTTCAAGAGTTCAAAGTTTACACCATCATACTTTACACTGCTTAATTACAATATTACACTGCCTACGTTGTTAGGCTGGGTTAGAGTCTGTAAAGGTTAGGTGGTATTGTCGTTGATATTGGAAGACATAAAGCACACTGCCTCTTCAAAGGTTACACTATCAAGTTTACACTGGTTTAGAGTTTACACTGCCAAGTTTACACGACCTCTTCAAAGCTTACTCTCAAGTTTTACAAACTTACGTTGTGTTGTTTCTTGGTTTACATTGCTCATCTTCAAATCACGCTGCCTTTGTATTTGGGCTTGGATACTTTACACTGCCTTCTTCTTTTGCATTCAGAAGTTACGCTGTGTTTAGTTGGATTGGAAGTTTGATACACTGCCTATGTTTCTTTCTACGACTTTAAGGTTTACGCTGTTTTGGGTTGCCAAGCAGGGAAGTTTACACCACTTCTAATTTGTTTTGCTGGTTTTTGGAAATTCACGTTGAGTCTTTGGACATGGTTTGGAAATATTTGAAATACACCGTCGACCTTCACTTCATACATGGGCTCTTGAAATCACAACAAGATAAAAATCACATACCTAAAATTTGCTTATAAAATCAAAAACGAAATTTATGGGTTCTTTTTGTGATTCGAATTGTGGTATTTTAAAGTAATTTGTGGTTAAGTAAAGAATATTGGGTTAAGTTTGTTGAAAAATGAAACAACAGATTCGTGGGTAGGATAATAGTGCTAAATGGTATGTTTTTGTTGAAATATCTTATACTATATAAGATTGAGTTGGGGGATTTAAATGGGCAGTATTAATGATGCTGCAATCAAGTTTCCGATTCCAAAATTACGTTTTGTAGAGTACAGAAGAGTTCCAGAGTCATGAATGCAAAGTTTCCATTATTTAATAAGCAGTATTAATGATTCAAAAGCAAACAATTGTATCGAAGATTACTACCAAGAATGCACAGATTGCTACCGAGATAATCAAAATAACAAAATAACAGGTATAGATTGAACAGTCCCTGTAGTTACAACAACAATGAATAACAAAGATAATCAAAAGACTCAGCCAACCCATTATCTTTAACTCCTTCCCACTCTCTCTCTAAAACACATGGATCTAAGAAATCCCTAAACAGAAAATTCAACAACAACAATATATGGCTCACCCATCATGAGAAAGAAGATGGGGAATCATTGTGCTGTTCGGATTCATGCTAACACCCACAAATTTATGTAAGTTTTTTTTTTAATTTCTAATTTTTATTGTCATTCTATTAGGGTTTCAATTAAAAATTAGGTTAACATGAATTTTGGGGGTTCTTGTTTTGGTTTTTTTTGGCTTGGTCTTACCTTAATTTTGAGGAAACGAAATGATATTGTATTAATGTGATCATGCATGCATGAATTCCCTAAATTAAGGGAGTGGATGTATGGTTTTAAGAAATAATAAGTTATTGGGTTTGCTTTTGCTAATAAGGTATTGTTTACTATTGTTTTAATTCTCACAATTTCGGTTATATCGACATGCGTTTTCTTTCTAGATGAATCTAAAATCTGCAATTGGATTTTGGTGGTAACCGTAATTTAGCGGTTTAGTGTTCCGCAATAATATCTAGGAAGGTGTTGGTGAACTACGTTTGTGGATATATTATGCTATTTGGGAATGTGTTCTATGGGATCTCTAACATAAGGATGTAAACAAGAAATCAAATTGGGGTAAACTATATCTGCAACAAGGGCAGTGGCAAGTTGGAATCTTTTGTTGTTTTGGAAAACAAATGGGAAAGTTTGCATCTGAATAGAAAATTAATACTGCTCCACACATTTAATTTAGTCTTTTAAGAATGCATGACTACGCACTATAAATAAATAGCAGGGTTTTTTAGTTTATTCAGTTATATATCACGACATTGATGGAGTTTTAAGTATTGCAAGAGCAATTGCTGTAGTTATCTAACTTTGTTCTTAACAGGTCAAAAAAGGTACATGTCCTTTTTGCAGAATGCATATACCTTGAACACTATTCATAAAGCTAGTGCATCAGGTATAAATTTTGACCAAATAAATTTCACATAATTTATGACTAAGAAACTACAACGTCTGATAGTTGTATCAAGTATAAGATCCCATTTTTGGTTATGAGCAGGTGGTGTGGTTGATGGAGCAGTTATGGTAATGAAAAAAAGGGGCAATGGATGCAATCAATGTATAAGGCGGCACACCGTCAAGAATTTCAGCTTCAGGACATATTGTCGAAGCCGTGATTACTGTTATGAGCAATGTTGGATTGACCCCTTAGACCGCTGATGTTTAGCATTTGGTAATCGGCAAACTATTAACCCAAGATTTAAAGGATATGTGGACTGATTACATGATGGAATACTACCTAATGAGATGTGATGAGATAAAGTGTGTGTCTTAATAATCTAAGGGATTCCGGGGCGGTTACCAAATGCAATAAATAAAGCTTCTTACCATTGGATATCAGGTAAAAAAATCCCGTTCTGTAAACTTTAAAATTATTTATTCTGATTCTATATTGAAGTGACTATGGGTCGGGTGATAGGTCGAAATGGGTCACTTCATACTACGGATTTGAAATGTGAATGACCAAGTTATAATTATTTACGGTAATTAAATTCCGTTGTTATCCATGAATACCTGCTTAATATCAAATAATCAAACTTTTAAAATGAATCTTAAAGCACCGCTAATAACATGAAATTAACCAAACTAAAATATTGGTCAAATGGGGCAAAACATGCAGAATGCTGAGTGTTACGAATAATACCATTTTTTTAAATTAGAAACTTTCCACAAATTGCTCATCTTCGTCACCACTTTTGTACTCTTGCAAGTTTTAATTAGTTTATGGTAGGATCAGATGTTTTAATATTTGTCTTATTGGATGTTTTGAAAAATAAAAATATACTAAAAGGTTGTAACTCTATTAGGTTATTGTAGCATGATTGAAATTAATATTCCTACATGGGTCTCAGCAGCATAAGTTCAGTGACTCTACACATACGTAGCCTACAAACACAATTTTTTTCAGAACGTTCTTGCACACAAACAACCATGTTCATATAGATGATAGGTGACGATTTCAATACATTTACACATAAATGAGTCATTTTCGTTATATTTACTATTGATGGGCCAAATGGGTATTTAGAATAAAAGGTCAAATAGGTTGAAAATTGCCAAAACATATATTGCTGATTAATGAAAAACATTATCATGGTCAAAATAATGTTAGAATGTTTAGCATTTGGTAATCGGCAAACTATTAACCCAAGATTTAAAGGATATGTGGACTGATTACATGATGGAATACTACCTAATGAGATGTGATGAGATAAAGTGTGTGTCTTAATAATCTAAGGGATTCCGGGGCGGTTACCAAATGCAACAAATAAAGCTTCTTACCATTGGATATCAGGTAAAAAATCCCCGTTCTATAACTTTAAAATTATTTATTCTGATTCTATATTGAAGTGACTATGGGTCGGGTGATAGGTCGAAACGGGTCACTTCTTACTACGGATTTGAAATGCGAATGACCAAGTTATAATTATTTACGGTAATAAAATTCCGTTGTTATCCATGAATACTTGCTTAATTTCAAATAATTAAACTTTTAAAATGAATCTTAAAGCACCGCTAATAACATGAAATTAACCAAACTAAAATATTGGTCAAATGGGGCAAAACATGCAGAATGTTGAGTGTTACGAATAATACCATTTTTTTAAAATTAGAAACATTCCACAAGTTGCTCATCTTTGGCACCACTTTTGTACTCTTGCAAGTTTTAATTAGTTTATGGTACGATCAGATGTTTTAATATTTATCTTATAGGATGTTTTAAAAAATAAAAATATACTAAAAGGTTGTAACTCTATTAGGTTATTGTAGCATGATTGAAATTAATATTCCTACATGGGTCTCAGCAGCATAATTTCAGTGACTCTACATATACGTAGCCTACAAACACAAAAAAAATTTGGAACGTTCTTGCACACAAACAACCATGTTCATATAGACGATAGGTGACGATTTCAATATATTTACACATAAATGAGTCATTTTGGTTATATTTACTATTGATGGGCCAAATGGGTATTTAGAATAAAAGGTCAAACAGGTTGAAAATTGCCAAAACATATATTGCTGATTAATGAAAAACATTATCAATGGTAACGTAATGTTAGACGTAAACAACATTACGGCGAAACAAACTCATCTTGTGTAATGGCCACCTGCTGAAAATGGAGATGTTGAGCCAGACATGTGAAGGAATCCCAGGTAAATAATTTTACATTTTGTGTAGAATAGTAGCGGTTTGATCTAAGTGAGCTAACTGTTACACTTGATCTAAATGCGACATGTTATGTGAAGTGGTTTGATCTAAATGAGCTAACTGTTACTCTTCAAATTTGAGCATTTGACACCATGTTGTCCTCTAGGTTAGTTGTTTGTAGATGTAGCAAATGGGCGGTTAGGCTAAAATGTTGAAACGAGTTTAGGTTAAATCGGGTTATTTATATGTGCGCGTTCACCCGCCTACACTTTTTTATTAGCCTTAAACTATGTGACGATTTAAAGCTACGTGTATGAGTGTATCAAAGTTTGTAACAATATGATTTTTATATAACTGAGACCAATTTTATAATCAGCATGAACCAACTTATCATAATATTCAATATGGTTCCAGAACACTTTGGTGTGTATTGATGCCTTAGAGTGTTGTATAGTAACATTATCAGAGGCAACAGATCTCTTGAAATGAAATATTTTGAGGCCTTATTATCCACTTTCTCTGTCACTATACTATTGATTGTGTGAAAACAAATTGGTAGGCTATTTATTATAGTTTGACTTTGTTTATCATGATTTTAGTGCCTTACTGATACAAGGTATTTTTCATCGTTGTGTTGTGTTTAGTTGTAGCAGTTTTATTTTTAGTGTTTATTGTCATTTTTTAAGCCATGTATTGTCATTTTTGTGAGTGTGGTATTTTTAGGATGGTTTAGACCAAATTTTATCAAGGCAGTTGATGTTATTTCTGGTCATGGATTACACAATACAGACATCCACTTAAACTTCATTCACGTAATCACTTTTTAATTTATGACCTTCACCATCCTATTTCTGTTCAGAACCTAGATTACTAATATTGTAATTTATAGTAGCTTTATTAGTAGTACAAGCATAATAGTCGTATAAGCAAATTCCAATCGTATAAGAGGACTGCAAAACTACTAATATTATATATGTATATGCAGGCTGTTGGTAAAGTTTTGCAGTCCATTAATGACAAATTGATTGGAATTTCCTTCCGTGTCTTAATTGTGTACTTGACTCTTAAGCTCGAACAGAAAGCTAATTATAAGCAAATCAAGGCTACAATAACTGATAGGCTGGTTTAATACACGAGCAACAACATCAGGTATACGAGCAATAACCGATACACAAGCAACGGTAACAACTTATACACAAGCAAAAACTCATACACGAACAGAGCTGATATACTTGCACCACTTATAACTGACCATACATAAGAAACACGACCACCAACAGGCCACAACTCTTATACATGTTCAACTCTTATAGGTTGATAGCAACTATTATAGTTGGTTGCCAAACGTGACAGGACATCGAAATCGAATGACAAGCAGTGGTTTTTAATTACAGGCTACGGTTTTGGACAATTTCTACATGGCAGGCGACGGTTATATGTGGTATGCAATCGAATGTCGACGGCCAGATAGATGGTGATGTTGGCTGCCGGAATATTGGGAGAGAAAGAAAGGGGCGGGAAAATTAGGTTGTACAACATGGTCGAAATCCACAGATATGAACTACCAACTTCACAAACTCTTGGTGGTATAGTGTTTGGTGACGGTCAAAGCAGTCGTTGAGATTATGATGTTATTATAAAGATGAAAGACATGAATCCTCAAAGAATTAATAAGCCTCTTTCGTCGTGTATATGTCGCTCGAGTTCCCTATTTTGTTTGTTTATGGATAACTGGGTTATCATTTAGAAAGGAAGCTTAGAGGTACTAATGCAAATAGTTTTGAATGTTGGCTAAAATTGTTTTGTTTATAGCAAGGAGGCATTTGTTTTGAACCAAAATGCTGAAAGATATGATGTCTTTCATATGATAATGCATTCTGTTTGGCTCAGAAGACTAAATTTAAAGTTAAAATATGATTATTCTCTAAATCAATGTTAAAGTATAAGTTCTCTGATCACAACTGTAGAATGAAAATAGAAAAGTTACAATCAGATTTTTCTCAGAGACTCAGCCCGGTACAACGTACCACCAACAGGCCACAACTCTTATATAAGTTCAACTCTTATAGGTTGACAACAACTGTTATAGTTGGCTGCCAAAAGTGACAGGACATCGAAATCGAATGACAAGCGGTGGTTTTTAATTACAGGCTGCGGTTTTGGACAATTTCTACATGGCAGGCGACGGTTATATGTGGTATCCAATCGAATGTCGACCGTCGGATAGATGGTGATGTTGGCTGTCGGAATATTGGGAGAGAAAGAAAGGGGCGGGAAAATTAGGTTGTACAACATGGTCGGAATCCGCGGATATGAACTACCAACTTCACAAACTCTTGGTGGTATAGTATTTGGTGACGGTCAAAGCAGTCGTTGAGATTATGATGTTATTATAGAGATGAAAGATGTGAATCCTCAAAGAATTAATAAGCTTCTTTCGTCGTATATATATGTCACTCGAGTTCCCTATTTTGTTTGTTTATGGACAACCGGGTTATCATTTAGAAAGGAAGCTTAGAGGTACTAATGCAAGTAGTTTTGAATGTCGGCTAAAATTGTTTTGTTTATAGCAAGGAGGCATTTGTTTTGAACCAAAATGCTGAAAGATATGATGTCTTTCATATGATAATGCATTCTGTTTGGCTCAGAAACTAAATGAACTGTAGAATGAAAATAAAAAAGTTACAATTGGATTTTTCTCAGAGACTCAGCCCGGTGCAACGCACGGGTGTCGCCAAGCCTCGTACAAAAGAAAAGTATGTGAAATTTTTGTGTTTATGTGGCTGCGTTGAAATTAGGGGTGTTGATCGGCTCGATTATCGGGTTGTTTAGTTACATCGGTTAAAATTTTATTTGGGTCAACCCGAAAACCGAACCGAACAAAAAACCAAATTTGAATTCGGTTCGATTTTTGGGTTGACCCGAATAAACCTAATTATACAAATTATTTAAAAAAAATTAATTACATAGATATTTTTTTTTAAAATTCTACCACAAAAAGTGTTTTTTATATTATGATAAATCTTAATATATAACAGGAGGCATTTGACCATTTTATACCACGTCATAACGCCATGTCATCATATTCGGTTTTTAAAAAATTTGCAAATTAAATCCCTTGCAAGATTTGAACCTGGGTCTGCTAATTCACAAACAAGCACCTCAACCAATGGAGCAAGATAGAATTTATAATATACAATGAAAATCAAATATGTTATGCTTTAAAAAAATACAAATTAAATTTGAAAAATATATTGATAACTGGAAATTATTTAGAAAAGATATATTAACACGTACTATCTTCTTCTCCAAACCAAATTGTGGTTTTAATCTTTTTAGGTATTATGTCTACCAGAAGTTGTGTGTTTCTTTTCTGAAAACCCTAATGAACCACGTAAAAAAGGTATGTATCTTATTCTGAAAACCCTAATAACATGTTTGTCCTAAGAAACTAGGGTTTAATTTGCTGAATTTTCGTGGTTCTTAATTTACTTCTTTCAGATTATAATTTTAATTAGTTTACATATTGAATGCATATGTGATGAAAAGATTGGCAGTAGGGATGCATTAGCTAAACATATGCAGTAATGTTTTCTATACACTCGAGGAGTATAAAGAGGCAAAAACATGCATGTGTGCCGAGTAAGCTATTATAGTTTAGTGTACCATAAAAGGCTATTTAACATGTGTTTGATATCCATTACTTTAAACACTACAACATTCGATGCTTTCCCCAGCAACATTCCGACCCTTTCGCCAGCGACATGTCGCTGGGGAAATCTATCCCCAGCGAAATGTCGCTGGGGAAAAGTTGATGGGGTAAGCTCGATGGCAAAACGTTCCCCAGCGACAATCCCCAGCGAAAAGTGGGCCCCACGTATTTTTTGGTCAAGGAATTGGTGCCACAGTGGCAGTAGATTCCCCAGCGACATGTCGCTGGGGAAACTTCTGATTAAAACCAAATATTTAAAGTTAATAATAAAATCTTAAGTTAATTGCACATTTTCCCCAGCGACATGTCGCTGGGGAAAATTCCCTTTGAGTTTGACTTTTCAACGCTTTTCACCTCGAGAGTTTTGTCCTTTAGCGGGATTTTCCCCAGCGACATGTCGCTGGGAAAAAGTCTGCAAAAATTTTTTTTTATATACGCTGCACAGCAGCATTTTCTAGATTTGTTCCGGAAAAAATTCTGCCTGTAAGTAGCATTTCCAGATTTTTTTCGGAATAAATTACCAAAACTGTATACACTCACCACAACTTGTACCAAAACACAAATACAAAGTAAACGCATCTCGCAATACAAAATACACCACAACTTGTACCAAAACCAAAATCTAATATAGGGAAATCGTCCAAAAGCCGAATATGTGCACATGATAGTTTAGGGAAACAAGCGTTTATTGTAAGCATACTAGGGAAAAAGTCAAAATTTTTTTTAGGGTTTTCCACCACAAGATAAACATAAGAAATATTGTACCATACTATTGAAATTTAAAACGATAACTCGCTGGTCATCGCCAATCCCTCACCACCCGTATCATCACCATCTCTTCGCCCTACTATCACGCGCTCGCGACTCCCGCCACTCCGCTGGATCCACTGATTCAGACCGAGCAAAAGCATTCGTGAAAACTGTTGTCGCCTCTCATCAAGCTCATCATGTAATCGAATCCCTGCTTCTGTCATCGGGTGCAGGTATAGCTCAGCCTAGAGGGACGTATCATGCATTACCGGTACTCCACGCCAGGAAATGTAGCGCGAAGCTTTCCGCCTAGGACCATCGCGGTTGATTTTCTGCAGTGGGTGTGCTCACCCGTCGCTCGAGCTCCTCATCCTATCCATGTGTGACAATAACAAGATAGTAATTATATTAGTCGGGTTGCTACATTTATTAATAGATGATTATAAAGTATGGTTTGGAAAGGAATACTATACAGATACGTACGGAGAGCCTCAGGATTCTTGGATTACACCATTAACGGTGTGCAGTCGATAGAACGTGTCAATCTATGAAAGGTTCGCTTGGGTTGCCGACGTCATTTTTTGTACTTTACACACGCATATATGATCAATCTATTAAAAACGACAAATTTAACCACCAAAAAATGTTATAAATAAGATTATTTATATATATATATTTTATATGTATGTAAATCAATAATAATAATATTAATTACCATCAGATGTCGAGTGAGCGCATCTGACTGTGATCCATGGCGTATTCCACTAGGCTCTTGGACGATTTCAGCCTATTTGTTTCGGCATCGCTCGGGCTGTTGGCAAATGTGTATTCCAGATAGTTGATGTATTTCTCCCACTCATCATCGTGTTACTCATCGGGTTTGCCCCGCCTGATCGATCCAAATCATAAGCTCCAGTCTCGGGGTCTCTGATCCAATGCTCCCTCTTCAGGTTGCCTTGTTGGTTGTTATATGATTGTCTATAACTGTGCCTTGTATTTATCCATGGATTCTAGGCCATCGCTCGGATCTCATATGCGCTCGTGGTTATCACGTAGAATGCTATCATATAAACACATTGAAAACAAAGTTAGAACTATAATTTATATTCATTTATTTTAAATTTTGTAGTTTATTTTTTTATATGATATAAATAAATAAACGAATTTAGTTAATATACACATTAAATAATGAACACGATAATGTAATAATCATATAAAGGATAACTGACCCCAAGAGTTGCAATCAGTCTAGCCTTGGTCCCCGCGGGGACTTCTGCAGGAAGGGTATTACAAAGGTTGACTCGCTAATCATCTCCCCATCAGTAGTTTCCCACTGAGTCGAGTAGGGGCCTGGTTAGGGACAACTGTGTTATACAACACGGGTCTTCGAACCCGATCTCGATGGCGGCTTTATGCTGCGGCCACCGCATCCTTTAAATACTTGGGTCCGGGTACCTTTCCCGGTTCGTCCTGCCGCTTTTATGTAACGCCCAAATTGGGCTTTCGCTTTCCTTTTCCTGCAAAATCAAGGGAGTGATAAAGTCATAAAAGTTCTATATATGTATCAATTTATGCTTGTATTACAATAATCACAGAAATCCTTACCTCGGTTGATGAAGCATACAACGCAGCAACGAATGATTGTAGGAGGTGGACGTGAAGGATCATCACCCACCCACCCGTCCGCCGCCATGGGCTAGTGCGCAATAGCCATCTTTTTCAAAGTACAATTAGTCATAACATGTAGAAATTCATTGAACCAAATAATACAAGATGCTACAAATCCAAAGTGCAAAATTAAATTTACATCATTTAAACAAATCCACAACAATTTCATTATTTCATTCATTCATTCAAATATATAGTGTATTTTGCAAGTTACAACACAAGGTTAATCTTCTTTCTTCACTAGAATAACTTTCTCAACCACCATCCATCATCATTGATGAGGGCTTCAACATCAGAATCTGCCTAATTCATGAGGAAGGGGGTCTTCTCAGCGACTAATATTCATGTCTTTTGCAGGAAATCAATGTATTCTGCGGTGCTGTCAACCTCCGTTGATTCACCATCTTATATGCAAATCTATATGGAAGGTGACATTATCAAAGTCATTCCTCTAGTAGAAGTGGGAGATCAGATGAGTTGTCCAAATGTATTTAATATCAGGTGTCGTTCTCTACCACGATGGACACCTGTTGAAAATGTTTTATGGATTATCATGTTCGATGGACCTTCACGTTGGGTTTGGCCGGATCTTTCAAGTAGAGAATTTGTTTAAACTTGTTTGCGAGAATGTATAGGATGTTCAATTCAGACTTATATAGGATGATCAAATTCAGACGGGGATTTTCCGAATTTAATCTCTAAAATCTAATACAAATATTAAGGATAAAAAAAAGTTTTTACAATCCACAACGTTATTAAACCGCTGCCCCGCCAACAAAAACTTTTGGTTAAAAAAAAATTAATAGTTTTTATCAATCCCAACGACAACGTCGCCGGGGATACTAAAGGATCAAAAAAAAAAAGCAAACCTTTTTAAAACCGCTGCCCCGCCAAAAACCGCTGCCCCGCAAAAACCCCGCTGCCCACGCTAAAATCGGCCAAATGCCCCGCCAAAAACCCGCTGCCCAGCCAAAAACCACGCAATTGCACCATAATACCAAGAAAAATCCCAGCTGTTCGTCCACGCTACTCCACAAATTACCAAGAATTATCATTTAGAGGAGTTAAGGAAAGATATTTAATCTTTAGACGGAGGAGGTGCTCGTGTGTGGTGGGTTATGCCGTGGTTGGTGCGATTGGTGGTGTGGTGGTGGGGATGGTGGCGTATGGAGTGGGGTGGTGGTGGTGTATGGTGGCGATGAGTGGTGTGTGGGGTGGTGGGTATTTTTGATGATATAAATCGTCATAAGAGTTGTTTGTTTTGTGTTTTAAGCAGGTTTTGGTCGGCTGATGAGAAAAAGCGTAGGACATGTTTATGATAAGGTTTTTTCCCCAGCGACAATCCCCAGCGACATGTCGCTGGGGAAACGATTACTAACTTTGACTTTGTCAACGCTTAAATTAATTTTTAGTAAGAAAACTATCAAGACGGAATGTCGCTGGGGAAACTTTTCATTTTGTCGTTTTGCGAAAATGGCGCGTTATTGAAAAATTATGGAGGGCTAAACGAAAAAACTTCCCCATCGATTGAAATATTTTCCCCAGCGACATGTCGCTGGGGAAAGTGTTATCTTATTAAAAATTATGTTAAATTGTATACATTTATAAATATAAATACTAATAAGTTTTTTATAATTATGTATCTTATAAATAATAACTAATTTTTTTTATTTTTGTTCTATATAATGTTATGGTTTATCGGTTCATTGGATCGAGTATCCGATTTCCAGTCGGTTTGGTTTTCTCGGTTCACCGTACGAGTTAGGGTTACACATTAGAGGTTCAATGTATGAGGTAGGGTTACACATTAGAGGTTCAATGTATGAGCTAGGGTTACACATTAGAGGTTCAATGTATGAGTTAGGGTTACACATTAGAGGTTCAATGTATGAGTTAGGGTTACACATTAAAGGTTCAATGTATGAGTTAGGGTTCAACATCATCGTGAGATAATATTGAAGTTGGATCCTAGTGATCATGTTTCGACTTCGGTTATGATTCGTAACATAAGGTAGGGTTACACATTAGAGGTTCAATGTATGAGCTAGGGATAGGTCATTAGAGGTTCAATGTTTGAGTTAGGGTTACACATTAGAGGTTCAATGTATGAGTTAGGGTTACTGATAAGTGCTTAATTACACATATCTTTTACCTCTAAAAACGAGCTTAAATGACCAAAAACAGACAAAAACTGCCAAATATATGTTTGTTTTGCATTTGTATTGTGCAGGAAGTGGATATCAACAAAAAGACAGAAAACCAAGCCAAAATGACAAAACTGAGCATGGAATGGAAAAGACTGTGCAAAATCAAGGCCAAAATCCAAAAATGCCAAAGTCAGAGTCAATACTGAAGAATCAGCAGTCAAACCGGAGCCGGAACTGAAGAATACTATTGAATGCAATCTTTACCCATCTGATGGGCCGGGAAAGCCCAATAGTATATTTATGAAGACTGTGAAGACCAAATGGGCCCTCAATCAATTACAACAGCCCATTTGTGTGCAATTGACAAAGACTGTGAAGACTTTGAAGGCCCAATCCTAGCCCAGTTACAGCCAATCTCAGCCATTGTACACACAAAACCCACTCCATAACCTTATTGGGCTTGAAAAAGCCCAATAACCAAACCTATACCTTATTGGGCCTTAAAAAGCCCAATAACATAAGCCTGTACCTTATTGGGCCCAAACCCAAACCCAGTGGGCCCAATACAAGCCCCACACAAAACCCAAGCCCAACAAAAGCCCAAAATCCATTTTTATAAACTTTAGGGGCTAAATTGCCAAGTTTGAAAGATTGTTTTAAAAAGAAAAATAGAAAAATAAAACACAAGGGCTGGTTTTGCAATTTGCTTAAACTTCCTTTACCTCTTTTTCTTTTAAAACAGCAGGGACTGATTTTGCAATTTACCTAAAGTCTCTTTTTACTTCTTTTGTTATAAACCACAAGGACCAATTGTGTTATTTCCCAAACCATGTTATAACTAAAATCGGCCAAATGGAAAGTGAAAAGAGGAAGAGAGTTGAGGGACTTAACTTGCATCATCTCCAAACATTTTGTTTAAACAACCCAACCATAACTGTGTACCTTAACCGCTTCCCGCCAAACCTAAAACCCCTCTCCCCCACGGTTTCACGCCCATACCACTATCCTAAGTACACTCACAGCTCACCTTCACCAATTCCCACTTACCCAATGACCCTATAACCCCCTCCCCTAACAGAACACTCAACCCAACGAAACCTTTCAATGGTGAGATGAAGTCAAGACAAAATGGAGGGCTAGGATTATCTTGGGGAGTGTTGTACTCTTACAACCAGCTTGTCCCAAGACAAAGAGAAGGAAATGGACTTGTATAAGAAGAGCCAAGAACAAGCCGAAGCCACACACCACTTACACCCTGTTTTTTTACTTTTGTAGTTTAATTTTAATTAAGTTTGCTTTAAATTAATGTACTCAGTTTAGTTTTAAAATCTTTAATTAAGTCTTCTTTTTGGCATTATTTGTAATTTAGTTCATTTTAAAAGGTTTTATGTTGTAAGTACTTTTCTTTAATGTTAATGAAAAGTTAAGAATTTTACTTTGAAAAATTGCAAGTGACCACTGTGTAAATTTAAAGCTTCATATTAGCTCTTTAAACCTGTTAAACTTGTATAAGAATGTGTCAAGATGGTTAAACATTACTTATAATCACCTTTCTCAGCCTTCCCTTAACTAAAAATCAGTAAAAAACGTTTTTTATAAAATTAAAGGGGTGTTTGGTATTGACCTTAAAATGGGTCATTATGGGTGTTTTATGGGTCAAGTGCACTCAGCCAACTTTGGTTGAGTGTATTGACTTAATTAGGATGGATTATAAGTTAATTTAAGGTCCCAGTTTCAAGTGTTGTTTTTCTCAAAATCTGCCAAAATTTTATTAAGCTAAAATCACATACACACAGCTTAATGGTTTAAGCTGTGTGTATGTTCCTTTAAACCAGTTTAAAGTCCCTTTTTTTTTATAAAAAGACTTATTTCCTTATAAGTTTTTGTCCCCCTCACTTATTGCCAAATCTGTCAAAAGTCTAGTGTGCCAAGTATTATATCTTTAAAAACCCTTAATTTCAACCTAAAAAACCAGCAGGTTTTAGTCCACCTTATTAGCTTAAATTTTGAATATAAGTTCATTTACATGCCCTTTTAATCTGTGTTGGGTTGATTTTGGGTAAAAAGCTCTTAAGAGCTTATTTTCATAAGCCGCCAAAAGTAAACCCTTAAAGTCACTAGTTGTCAACCCTCACCCTGGTGCTGAGCACATCATTTCACCCCACTTTTCTAGCTTATTTAAATATTAAGCACTAGGATATTTTTGCTTTTTCATGTAGCTTATAGGTCCCACTCTTAGGTTTAGCAGCTTATTTAATTTAGATTGCTTATTAGATTAGCTTAATAGAGGCTTAAAGTTCCCTTTTTTCTGTTTTCTTTTAAAACTGTCATTATAGCTTAAGTAATTTCCAGCTTATTTTAGGGCTTATTTAGGTTGCCTTAGCTTATTTAGGACTCCCCTTAGCCTCATTAACTGTTCCCATAGATTTTAGCTTATTTTGTAGTCTTAAAATCTTAAAAGCCAAGAAAAATAAGCCATAAGCTTATTTAGCTTCTGCAGCAAATAAGCTACTTTTCTGGCTATTTAGTGGAACCTCGAGCTTATGCACCATTTATGAAAAATGCTCCCCATGTGTGGGGGGGGGTGGGCCCATAAAGCCCTTCTAACAAGTTTTGCTTATTGACTTGTCAATAAGCACTTTGAACTCTTTGTAATCGGTGGTCCACTTCAGGGACCATAGTGTAATAATTTCCCTTTTTATTGTTAACACTGTTAGTAGCAAAGGTTAGTACTAATTCCCGTTAGTCCCTTTGTCTCTTTTCAGTTAGTTCCCATTTTGTTTTTAACAGACATTAACTTAGTTAGTTTATTTAATTTAATTAATATAAATTAGGTTTAATTTTAATTAGTTTAATTACTTTTAATCTATTCAGTAAAATTTGGGCATTTTTATATTTTTAGAATTGTTAACTTTTTCTTTATTTAATTTTATTTTTTCAGAATTTTTATAACTTTTATTTTTTGTCTTTTTCTATTTTTCATTTAAAAATTTTTAATTAGTGTATTAATCTTTAAAAATTCATAAAAAATCCAAAAATTAAATAAAAAAATATTTTTTCTTTTTTATAAAATTTTCTTATTGTCCATTTAGTGTCTAGGAAAAATATAAAATTTAGTGTAGGCTTAATTTTTCTTAAATTTCAGTCTTAGACCCGTTTTACCGGGTACGTTTTACCGTTTCTTTTCGTTTTACATTCAAACGACCTCCGTTTTTATTCTAGTTTTTTTTTATTTTTCAAATTAAGTTAATTAGAATTTAATTTTAATTTTTAATTTAATTTAGCATTTATTTTTCTTAATTTTTAGTATGTGGTTTCCGATACCTGAATTCTGTTCCCGTATTTTAGTATAAATTTTAATTCTAAGGATTTCCCTAAAACTAATTATTTTCCCCGTAGTTTTTAAGAATCCACATTTCCTATATCTTGTTTCCTCCCTAATTTAAATTTAGGTTTTATTATTAATTTTAGTTGTAATTATAATCAGTGTTTCCATCATATATTCTCCCATCATTCAATTTCTCAACAAACCAGATTACTTCAATTGCAGCCATCGTTGGGACATACTACCCTGAATAACTCACCCGGAATCTTTTATCATTGATTCTTATATGATTTAATCTCTTTGTGTAATTTTGACCTTTTTCACCTTGGCTAAGGCATTTGGTTGGAGATTTGCATATGTGTTATTTTATATGTATACTAATTTAGCGAATCAAAACTGCGTCGCGCTACCTTATTTTATACGCTGACTACATGAAGTGTCAACCTTTGAAACTTCAAGGGGCTGAAAGGCGTGGTCTGTTTAACTCGGTGGATAGAAAAGATGGAGTCCAGTTTTTCAATATTAGTGGATGTGCCATTAAAAGCAAGTAAAGTTGCCACCAACAACCTGCACACAGTTAGGTGCTTGCTTTGACTTTGGTGTGAATAGGTCAGAAAGAACCCATAGGACCAGAGCGATAAACAACGAACGTGGGAAGTGCTCAAAAAAAGATAACGGGACAAGTATTGCCGCAGTGTGAAATCAGATTAAAATTGAGTTGAAGAACCTAACAGTCAAGGGAAACGATTTCCAATCATACACTGAACGTTTCCAAGAGCTAACCCTGATATGTACCAAGTTTGTTGCCAACAAAACCGAGAAGGTTGACAAGTACATCAGTGGACTTCCTGACAACATTTATGGGAACGTCAAATCTGCCAGACCCAAGACATTGGATGAGACTATTGAGTTGGCCAATGACTTGATGGATCAGAAACTCCGCACCTATACAGAAAGGCAGTCTGATAATAAGAGGAAGGCTGATGATTCATCCAGAAACAACCATGGTCACCAACAACAACCCTTCAAGAGGCGGAATGTCGCCAAGGTGTATAATATGGGGACAGGCAAAAAAAAGCCGTATGGGGAATCTTTGCCCAAGTGCACTAAGTGCCATTTTCACCACAATAGCCCGTGCACCCAGAAGTGCCACAAGTACAATAAGGTAGGGCACTTTACTCGCGGTTGCAGGAGTACTGGCAACACAAACATTGCTAATACTCAGAAGGGCAATGGGGCAGCTCCCAAAGGGAATGGTTGTTTTGAGTGTGGAGCACCAGGGCATTTCAAGAGAGATTGTCCTAAGTTGAAGAATAAGGATGGAGGGAATAGGAATGCACAAGGCTGGGTTTATGTAGTTGCGAATGCAGAGAAGAAAGGGAATGCATCGGGAAACCTGGATTCCAATGTTGTCACGGGTATGTTCCTCTTAAACAACCACTATGCATATATCTTATTCGACACTGGTGCCGATAGAAGCTTTATATCCACTACATTTAGTTTCCTGATTGACATCATCCCAACTCCATTAGATAATAGTTACGATGTCGAATTAGCTGATGGGAAAATAGTCGGGATAGACACTATTATATGAGGTTGCAACTTAAATTTCTTAGACCATCTGTTCCACATAGATCTAATACCCGTAGAACTGGGTAGTTTCGACGTCATTATCGGTATGGACTGGTTAAGAAGATGTCACGCCGTGATCGTGTGCAATGAGAAACTTGTTCAAGTTCCCTATGGGAATAAAACTTTGACATTTTATGGCAACGAAAGTAGCAACGGGAGAAAATCTCGGTTGACAGTTATCTCATGTTCAAAATCTCAAGAGTACATGGCGAAGGGATGCCAAGTCTTTTTGGCGCAGATATCCGCCAAGAAATAGGAGGACAAGTCAGAAGAAAAACAAATTAAGGACGTGCCAATCGTCCGGGACTTTCCCGAAGTGTTTTCTGAGGACTTGCCAGGCCCTCCTCCGGCTCGACCAGTAGAATTTCAAATCGATCTGATTCTAGGAGCCGCGCCCATAGCTCGAGCATCGTATCGATTGGC
>BQNB010001817.1:0-133225 GCA_026074375.1 Tanacetum coccineum | reverse complement strand
TTTTGTAGTTCAACAATGTAACTCTTAAAACCTTTGTAAAACCTTATAATATGACTAAACTCAGCTGTGTAAAAGATTTTCACAAGAAAACTTTGACTTAAAGAGTCAAATTAAGCCTAATCCAAACACTCCTTAATATTGACTGTCAAAACTACTTTGCACTTAAAAACTATTTACAAGCTTAAACTCCTAAAACATTTTATCCACTTCTATTCAAGATGACCTAATTAAGCTAATTGAGCTATAAAAGTACTAGCTTATTAGTGAAATTTAACTAGTTACTCTACTAGGCTTATACTACTAGTTTTTATGACAGAATTTGAAAATTAGAAACTAACTTGATTTTAACCTAAGTAAACTCAAAACTATTACATCTATAAGCTGTCCTAGCTAAATGAAACAGGATTGAACATTAGGATTAAAAAGAAATAAGCAGCTTAGAATAAGCTATAAGTGCTTAATTGAAATTGAGAAAGTAAAACCTGTAATTATGTTGTCTCAGACACTAAAGCCACTCTAGTAGAGTGAGTGGCTTAAAGAAGCTTGTTCCTATTGGCTCCCTAGCCTCTAAACCTCAATAAGCTAGATTTTAAGCTTATTTTCCCTTGCAGCTTCAAATTGAACTCTAATCACCTCAAGTGATCATCATTTGAATGCAAATTGATAAAAGTGAGTAAATGAATTGCTTAAGAATTAAATTTGACTGAAATTGAGCTTATGAACAATAATAAGCTCAAATGAGCTTATTGAAAGCTTAATGAGAAAATTCGACTTAATTTTGAAAACTAAACTTCAAAGGAACTTGTAAACTGGATTGATAATACTCAAATGAAGAAGTACAAGTGGAAAGGAAGAGAGTACAAGAGATTAAAGCTGAATTACAAAAATACTTGAAAGAAATGCTTAAAATTGAGAGAAAATACAAGCTGAAAATTTAAAACAAAAACAACAACAACAAAATGAGACATATTAGTCCTATTTATAGAGAATTGATGAAGAGGGGAGTAGAAATCTCGAATCTTCCACTTAATCGTGGCCTTTGATCATTTTCGAACAAATTGTAGCCGTTTGATGAGGTTGGTGATGTGTTCCATCCAATTGATGGATGCCACGTGGTCGATTTGATGTAGAGAAGGGTTTATGAACGAGTTCAAGTGATAGAGAGGAGCGGGGTTGTGTGGATTTGTGATTGGGTTTGTAGAGCAAAAAGGCGGGAAAAGTCGTTATGGTTGTTAGGTTTGTTAGAAACCGCGTGAATTCTGTTTGAAAGTTTGGAAATATGGCAATAGTAGTCCCTGCCTTTGCCCCGTCCAAATGTAGTGTAAAAGAAGGTTTGGAAATGGCAATTTCAGTCCTTGTTCTTTCTTTCTTCTTTTTTCTTCTTTAATAAACACCTTTTCACTTTATTCAACTTTAGTCCCTTGAACTTTCAAAACTCTAAATGGCCTTTGAACTTTGAAGACTTGTCACTTTAAGTCCTTGGCTTCATTATTTTGACCTTTGACTGCCTTTCTTGCTGTGTCGGGCTGATCCAGCTTTGATGGCAATGCTCTCTGTTAGGATTAACAGATTTGAAAAGAAAGCTGGGAGAAAGATGAAGTTTAATAACAAGGATGCTGCAAGGTTTGACAAGAAGAAGGTCAAATGTTATAAATGCTCAGAGTTGGGTCACTTTGCTAGGGAATGTACAGGAAAATAGTTGGATTCTAAAGCAAGGTACTCTTCATTCAAACTTAAGGAGCTGGATAAGACAGAAGAACCAAAGGCCTTGTTGTCTGTTGATTCAATGTTAAACTGGTCAGATCATGAAGGTGAAGATGTGGAAAATGGTGCTGCTCAAGTTTATGGGATGATTGCTGGAGCTGAGGATGATGCTGCTGGTAGTGCTACTGAGGATGTTGCTGATGATGTCTCTAATGCTGCTGCTGAATTTGCCCTTATGGGTATCTCCTCTCAGGTACATACTTGCTCTTTTGGTTGTGAACATATATATGCAGAACTTAAAAAGGAATTTGATAATTTGGAAGTTCAATACAAAGAGTGTTATATCCAGGTTCAAGCATATAAAAGTACATTACAAACTTTAGAACAACAGAAGGGATGGTACCAAAGTAATCAGCTAGCATTAGAAGAAAGAATTAGAATATTAACTGCTAATTTAGAAAACACAACAAACATGTTAAGATATACTGAGAAACTGAATGAACAGGCTAAACTTGAAAACCTGAATGATAAGGTTAAACTTGAGGAGTCTAATGCAAGATTTGACAAATGGAAGGAGTCTTCCAAAAACCTGGTCAAACTGATCAATAGTTCCATGTCCTCTAGATCAAGATTTGGTTTAGGATTTGGAGATACTTTTGGATCAGATGAGGTGTTTGATCCCTCTGCCCCTAGCATCTTTGACACAACACCTGAAGATGTTGCAGAGAAACCTATCTATGACAGGTTTGTCAAAATTGTTGGAATGCATGCTGTTCCTCCTCCTATAACAGGAACTTTCATGCCTCCTTCCAACAATCCTGACCTTGATGATACACAGTTTACCTATGGTTCAAAGTCCACTAATAATTTTGAAACTAACTCTGTATCTAATGACTTTGTCTCTTGTGATAACAGTGACAAGTCCTCAGACTCAGA
Source organism: Tanacetum coccineum (assembly GCA_026074375.1). Taxonomy (NCBI): domain Eukaryota; kingdom Viridiplantae; phylum Streptophyta; class Magnoliopsida; order Asterales; family Asteraceae; genus Tanacetum; species Tanacetum coccineum. The sequence continues at coordinate 130,585 of BQNB010001817.1, read as the reverse complement.
GACCACTGACTTTGCATCCTGTGTTTCAAGTGTCAAGTCCTCAAGCTCCAAGACCAATGAACCCTTAGCCTCTGCCCCTAGTTCAGTTGACTTCAAGCCAGTGTCAAAGACTGCTGACCAACAATCAAATTCCACCAATGATGATTCTAGTTTTTCTTTTAAGGAGAATGTAAAACCTCCTAGGAATTTATGTAATAAGAGTGGAATAAACAGTAGGAGTCTTTGTAAACGAAAGTCTTTTGGTTCTAAGACATGTTTTGTTTGTGGTAGTAAATTTCATTTGATAAAAGATTGTGATTTTTATGAGAAACAGTTGGAATTGCATAATAAACCTATGTGGACTAATGTTGCAAATATTCCCTCATTTGTACCAAAAGCAGCATCTGTTCCTGCTGGTAGTAGGAATAGACCAACATCTGTTCCTGCTGGTAGACCATTTACTGCTGGTTGGAAAAATCATGCTGCTCGACATATGACCAGACCATCAAGTCATTATTTTCAACACTTTAGTAGGCCTGGGTATTATAACCAAATGTATATGGATGAGGGAAGATGGGGAACTGCTGTTAAGCCCTCAGCAGGTTGTTCTTGGAGAATTCAAAGGCCAAATATGCAATGGGGATCCAAGAACAATGGTGGATCTCATCAATCTACATGGTTTAACTATTAAATGATCCACAAGGCAGGTCCAAGTCAGGTAATGACCTTTGTGTCTCTCAATGATATACTAAGATGTTGTGTGTATGTATTGTACATTGTAGGAAAATCCCTCATAAGAATAGAGAATTTAGGAATTGTAGATAGCCAGTTTGTTGTTCCATAAGCAATGACAGGAAATACGGAGAAATTGGATGACTTTGAGAAGAGGAGGCGCAACTTACTGTGAACTTTTGAGGTGGAAGATGGCTAAAACTCCACTGAAAAGGCACCATATGACTTCCAAATTGACTTGTTGAAAAAAGGTTTTTTAATTCTTGAAGTAGCTTCAAACATAACTTGTTATCTCTGTATTCAAAAATTTGGGTGATTACCGAAGAACAAAGAGTCCTTTCCACTGAATAAAGAGTTGCCTATTCTCAACTAAGGAGATTACCAACACCTGAGAATATCAGGAGGATCTCAGAAAAATTCCCAGAAGACCACCAATCTCTACTGTATTCAATTTGTCTTACATCCGAACCTGAAAGATATGTCACCTGTTTTGCAAGGCAAAAGCACCTTAGAAGAGTCCCTACCAAATGGCATCGACGGATGGCTTCAATTGTGAACTTTCAAAAAACAGTGAACAAGACTGGCTAAGCAAGGATTTATGTCCAAGTTGGCAACCCTCCAAAACTCCTTCACAAATGGAGCAAATTGTGTTTGCCTGCAACAGAAGGAAAGCAACACAAGGGCATCTTACAAGAGGCCATCATGCTGTGAGCACCATTTATGCCTGCTCCTTTCTTGAGTTTACTTCACTAGATCTTTTAGAGGTCCTACTTCCATCAGAAGCCATTGGATCACAAGTACTATTCCTTTGGAGGGTATACAGAAGACTTATTAGCCAGGTTTTACTGTTGGGTTTTTCTTTTGGGACTAAGGTGATGAAACATAATGGTAAACCTTTATGGACTTTATTACTTTATTGAAAACCAATTAACTAAAAATGTTAAAAGCAATACGGTGTATACAAATGGGAACATATGTTTAAAAAATTCTAAATTAATTGAACTCTGTGGTCAAAGGGTATTCGAAGGGGAATTACATTAATGCCACAACCGCATAACAAAATGGGGTTGTCAGAAAGAAAGAATAGAACCCCATAGAGGGCAGCAAGAACTATGCTTGCTGACTCTATGTACCTACCATGGTTTTAGACAGAAAGCAGTATAGTACTGCTTATGTTATATTTTGAACAGGGTTTCTACTAACTAAACTCATAACACGACACCTTTTAAGACACTCGAGTTGTCCAGGTAAAGTACCCAACATCCAGTCATCATTAAACCATTTGGTTGCCTTGTGACCATACTTAACCCCCATTGACCACTATGGGAAAATTTTTGAATTGGGTAAAAGCTGATGAAGGCATTAAAGTATTTGGGGTATATGCTGCTCATAGAAATGCTATAGGGTCTACAATTATTTAACCAGCAAAACAGAAAAAGGTAAACACTAATCTGAGATTATCTTGAAAGATAAACCTAAACTGTTTCAGGGTTTTGGGTCATGAGTTGAGGTATTTTGACCTTTTACTAATTTTACTGTATATCTTTAGGTTTAAACAACCATTCCAAAAAACTAATCAAACCTGCAGATACCCAAGATACAACATACATGTAGGAACACAAGGCTGCTATCAGAATCAGAGTGTTAAGAACAAGTACAGAAGTTTGAAACTTCTTTTCCTCTAACTCTTTTTCAGGTACAAAATGTTAATGGGAAGTTTCGACATGGTGAGAGGGCATTTCAGAAATATGCAGATGGAACTTGCTAGCTTCCAAAAAGCAAGCTTATGTGAAGCCAACTGCACAGCTTATGAGCCATCTTTGCGTCAATGCTGATCTTGCAACCAGCAAGATATAGGTGTTTTCCAGCTGGTAAAGGATGTTGTTTTTCAGCTGCTGGTGATTACTGATGGTCCCCCCCTGACTGAGATCCATTCTACTCTTATTTTCTGTGATGTACACCTGTACCTGCTGATGCAACATCTACTTCCTGCCTGTCACTCCTTTGGCCTCAAGTAAACATTCTTCAGAATATCCTTCCTCCTCAGACCTTGGCCCAAATCCCATGTCCCACATATTCAGAAAATAGAGGGGACAACAACACCATCCTGACTCTGGCATTTTCTCTTCCTCTTCATATGATGATGATTTTTGTGGGCAAAGCTGTCCACCAACTTAGCAAACCAGAGTATAGTTGTTTGTACTCTGTTCCTACTAAGAGGGTGAAGACATATTCAATACCTCAAGCACAAGATACTATGGGATCTCACTTTCACCAGTTCAGACAAAGGAAACATTGAAAGAAGTCCTAATTTGGTGCAAGTGCATTTGTAGCTATGTTTCATGATCCACAAGGAAAATCAAAACAGATTATTTGCATTTAGTCTTTTTGTCTTGTTTTCATAAACACAACTAAAACCAAGCAATGGTTGCCCTCAAGCTCCTTTAATGATCATGCTTGGATTGAAGCTATGCAAAGAAGAGATCATCAGTTTAGTTTAATTCAGGAAGTAGGAACTTGTTCCCTCTACCAAAATGGAAAAATTACAAAGGGAACAAAATGGATCTTAAAAAAAACCAAAAGAGATGGCCAGAGGGTGATAGATGTAAGGAATAAAGTCCCAGGTGTTGGAGTTGGTGACTCAAGGTCATAGTGTCACGGATAGGGCCATTGAATTATTATAGGGAAATTGCTCCAGTATGCTAAATTAGAAGCTATTAGACCAATTCCTAAGCATTTGTCCTCATAAAATAAAGTAATGGGATTCAGGTATATCAAAATGGATGGCAGAGTGCTTGCCTTGACTTGTGGTAAATAGAAGAAGAAGTTTAATGTACTCCACCAAGGAGGATTTGAAATCCTCATTTTTCCAATAGCATGTTATACAGAGTTGTTGAAAGCTTTTGTAAGATCCCCTATCATCAGTCCACCCAATGGGCCTGTATGCAAGATTGGAACTACTTATTCTTCTAAAAGCCCCCCCCCCCCCCCCCCCCCCCCCCCCATATTAAAAAACGAAAAAAAAAAAAAATGTTAACAGAAAGAGGTACAATAGAACACAACCTCTCATTAGGAGAAGATTCCAGGGGATATATATCATACTTGTCCAGGTCCTAATGTTGAAGTTGACATAAGTAATTGTGTCTACAAACAAGTCCTGGTGTACTGAAGTTTGAGGTCCTAGATTGAAAGGTGTAATTTGAGATGAGTGCTATGGTTGAGTTAACATTTTTAATAACAGGCTAACAAGTGAAGCAGAAAGCTCCAGAGTAGGGATCTTTTATCAGCCAAGATAAGTATTTCCAATAACAATGCTTAAGAATATTAGAGATATGGAGAGTGTGAGACCTGCAACAACACCCTTTGAAAGCTTCCAAAGCCAAATATCCAATGATGAATCCTGATGATGCTGTTAATGACATTTATACAGATCCCAAGATTAGGTTCGCTCATGTATTTTTGACAGCTTCAAGGCCTGATATTCAGTTTCAAGTGAGTGCTTTTTTCTAGACCACCAGGTGTACACACATTAGGGACTTCCAACTTTTGAATGCAGGTGGAAGAACATAATCTTTACGTATCAAAAGCCAACCCCCCACAATTTAGGCTTTGGTACCCAAAAATTATTCACCTTTGTTGTGGAAGCATAAAGTGAAAGTGGACTATGCTGGTTCTCATGGTGATAGAAAATCAACAACATGGTGGATGTCAATTTCATGGAAAAGGTTTATTATCACATGGTCAGTGGCAAAAAGCGAAAACCCATTGTGGGCCACTTCTTCCCCTAAGCAATATGTTGCTGCTGCTACTGTTGTGGTCAAGGGTACATAGGATACAAAATCAATACTTATGATTATGTGTACAACTTATTATGAACAACAATCTTTTTATTGAATAATCAAAAGTACCATTTGGCATTAGTTAAAATCCAGTTTTTTCACCAAAGAACAAAGCACGATAGAAAATTAGGGCACCAATTTTTATTAGAGATGCAAATGAGAAAAACTCTATCCGGTCCTAGTGAATTTTCCGACAAATGAAAATTGTGTGCTGATTTCTTATTTCACCAAGGCATTTCTAGGACTAGTTTATCATCTCGTGGTTCACATGAGGGAAAATTGCATAATCCCTAGATGGCCATGGTTAAGGGAGGACTAGACATGTATGTAACATTTTTCTAAAGTGTTGGTTTTTTTATTTTACTTTTAATTTTTCCCACTTAAATTTCTTCTGGTAGTTATTTTCATTTTTTCTTACGAATAGCTTAGTAGTTTATCCTATCCCAGTCCTTTCCATGTATATGTTTTTTGTGTTTTTGGTCTAAGAATATAGCAGATACATGGTGTTTTATAAGTGTGGTTTTTGCAAGAAGATAAAGCGACATTATACTGATGAGTACATAGTTCAATCTGGTTTGGTTTGATGTGTGGTTTTTTCAGCTCCATATTGATTAAGTCATCAAAGACTTTAACCATCCTGAGGCAGATACTTCACTTGCTTGATAAGCAAGATTTTGGGTCCTAAGACTTTGATGGAAGGTTTTTGTAAAGCACTATGAAGCAAATCCTATAAGCAGGTGAGGAAATGAATTTAAGAGTAGATCTCCAAGTTTTGTTTGAGTTCTGTTGAATGAGTTCATATGTAAAGTATTGGGCTGATCAAAGGAATGGGGTTGTCAGTAGCTGGAGAAATATTTTCCTTTTATCTGGTGTTCATGGCTAGAACATTTTCTAGCACAGTCCTATATAGTTTTTGCAGATACACCCTATTTCCTCTTTCAGCTTCAACCATGAAGAAAAAATGTTTGAAAGCAACAAACAGGAGATATGAAAAAAGGGTAATTAGGGAATAGAAATGACACACTGTCTGAGCAGCTAATTGCATTACATCAAAAATCGTGTGGCTTATAGCTGCTTGTCTCCATCTGCCATAGATTCCAGGTTACTGCTGATCACTCACCTTTGTACATAATCTATCTTAGCTGTTTCAATTGTTAAATCTTTTTGGTTTCCTTTATATCAGTTGTAAAGTTGTTGAAAAAAAGTTTTGTTTGAGAAAATCTTTTGTTTTTTTTTTGTTAAAATTCTTTTGGTTTAGATCACCCTGGTTTAAAAAATGCAGAATGAAGCACTTTTGTTTTATTTACACTCCATCTTTGACTCTCTGAGATCAATTTTGATTAATTGATTTTGTGGCAATACTCTGCAAGGAAATAATCTTTTTGGCGCAACATCAAATAGGGTTCTCAATTTACCAGCCATCAGGGCTAGAAATCCTTGAGATATGTGTTTCAATTCCCAGGTCCCCCTTGGACTAGAAAAGCTAATTGTAATTAGCTGAAAGTGGTTTTTGCTTAAAAACCCATAGGTGGGGCCTCTCAACTGAAATATGTTTCAAGTACCAAATAGATTTAAGATGGATTGCAATCACCATGGGAGTATCCCTTCTGGTCCCTTAAGGATTAGCCTAAGCCACAAGCAAACGGCTAAGTGGTAAAGGCCTTCTAAAATCCTTTGATGGTTGCCAGGTTACCACAAAAACCATGATTGGTTTAACACTGGCCTTAATTCTTGAGAATGAAAATTGGCTATCCTGAGCAAACGGCTACAGGTAAAGACCAAATCAATCCGATTTATTGCTGTAATGAACTTGCCAAAGTCAAAGTAGTTTCTTCCACTCTACTATGATTCATGTTCTGAAAGGTGGAAAATTGTTTTCAGTCCTCCAAGGAATTTAACTCTATTCTGGGTGCTAATGGACTGTCTAGCCCAAGATTGAATGGCTACTGGTAAAGCCACATCAAACCCATTCATGGTCAGCGTGTGGTGGTCCAGTAACAGTCCCCAAGTAACGATGACTGATTTTTCTTGTTTGTCTTGATATCAACGTTAAAGAAGTTGCTTATTGTGTGAGGTTTTTCAAGATGTTGCTGTTTCAATCCCTAGTTCTTTTCATGAAAGATTATCTAGAAAACATTGAAATAACTATGTCAAATTCAAGTATTAGGGGAAGGCAATTGTTTATGAACTTTGAGTAATAGATAGATACTTACTAGTAGTAATGTAGTACATACTGGTAGAGTAAAATAGTTTCCTGCTGTAGTGTAAGTTCCCTCTGTGTAAGGATTAATAGTATAGTTAGTACTGGCATGCAAAAGTCATTCGTGCATGTAGAAACCATAATATACCTGGTTAGTGTTATGCCTTACTCCCCGGGTTGTTTAGTAAAGTTAGTTATTACATAAGGGAATAGTACATTGAGCTTATCCTAGGGATGTGATAACACTTATCACTTATAGTTTTTTGTAGTGATTTTTCGTGGGAGATTTAAGAAACCTACGAGGTTTGATGGAATGTAACAGAGAGAAACTGATTGAATCATAAGAAAAACACGTTAATTAACAAGTAGAAAAGATACATAGAGGATCATTGTATTTAGAATTCTTAAACTCTGTTGTTTATTATTCGAAGTAAACCATATGTTTCATTGTTAGAGTCTCTCTTAGAGTTGCTTGTGATTACATAATTGCTCTACAACCTTAACAGGTGCAAAGATCTATCTAGGGCAGGACCTGACTACAAAGTGTGTCAACGGGGAAAGAAGCCAAGGGCCAGTGTGTAGCAGAGAGTGGTAGTTTAAAATGTTGTGTTGAACGTTACATCAGGATCGAAACGAGAGTTCCCCAACTCCACAGGATTATTATGCAAAAATTCTTTTATGGAAAAGTTTTCAGAATACTAATAAATAGCAACTAAAAAAAGAACTTTTTATAAAACTTACTAAATAAGCTAGAAATAAGCTGAAAAATATGACAGATTGGGTTTATTTTAACTAAGGACTACAACTAAGACTTGTTAAGCTATTTTAAAACTAAATAAGCTAATGAAAAAAAGACAAAATAAGCAAAACTGACTACACTTATACCTAATGAGCAAATAGAAACAAAAATTAAGCAATCCTAACAAGCAATAAGCTCTAAAAAGCAAATGAGCTTTTGGCTCAAAACTGATAACCAAACAGCCCAAAAGGCACTTTTCTAGCTTAATTTTAAGCTAGAAAAGGAATCCTTATGGCTTAGTGGCTTATACCATTGAAAAGCTTGTCTTATAAGCTACAAGAATCAACAAACAAAAAGCATTTTGAAAATCAACTGAAAAGGCTGTTTTGACTCAATATAAGCAGAGTTTTTCAAACTTTTAAAAAGACAAAATGGTTTTTTCAGCCCTATTTTTAAGCTAGAAAAATAAGTTCAAACTACAAATTAAGCTAAAGCAGATAAATTACATACTATAAACTATTTATTCTATGAAAATCAGACTCTAAAATAAACATTAACTAACTTAAAATTAAGATTACAAAGTGGCTTTTGAGCCTTAAAAATGTTATGACAGATTTTGCACTAAATCCACAATGGCAATTGCATACTTAAAACAAACCTATTCTACTGCATTTCTAGACTCAAACAAGCATGAAAATAGTACTAACGAGCACATAGACAAGATCTAACTAAATAAGCTGATATGACAATCTAAAAATTCACAGATTTAAACCTTGCATACTCAAAACCTTAAACTTAAGATTTAGATTTTAAAAACTTGATTAAACTAACTCATACACTAAATTTGAGCTAAAGAAAACTGAACTAAGAACCAAAAACAAATTTGAACCTATTTTGACCCATTTTGAACCTTAACCCAAACACCCCTTTTAAATTATAAAATTCCATTTTTAAACTGATTTAAACTGAAATAAGTTGAGATTAGTGAAAATAGATAACCAACTAACAATGTTAAGCAATATTAAGCAATAGAAACACAGAAATGAGCACTTAAAATAAGCAAATAAGGATAAGTACTTTAAAAGCTAAAAATTGACAGTTTTGATGAAAGTCTTGAACGAAAGATTTCTAAACTACAAGACAGCATAAATAAGCAACAAATAATAATAATAAGCATAAATAAGCACAAATGAGCAGTAAATAAGCAATTCAACAGTAAATAAGCAAAAAAAATAAAAAGTGAGCTTACAAGTCCCTTTGCACAAACAAGGGTGATTAAGCTCTTAGGAGCTTGTCAACAAGCTTCAGCTTGTTTAGAACAAGCTGGTAAGTCTATAAGCCCATCCACATTTGGCTTATCATCCAAAACAATAAGCTGAGGTATAATTTAGGGTGAAATTCAATGAAACAATAGCACTTTAAACTTATAAAAATTTTTGTAGGTTTAAAAGGCTTTTAAGAGCTTGTAAAAACAGGTTTGAAAACAGAATAAGCTTAAATGCATAAAGGATTTAAAGAACAGATTTGCATTAACATAAAAACTTAAATTTTTATTAACTTAAAAAAGAGTACAAGGCTTTTAAATTTAAAAGTACATTAAGTAAATAAACTAAAAATTAATTGTGGTATATCCTTTATCATAACACGGGGTCGATTCTTGGACTTGGCTAGTTTCTAGAGAGAGAAACACATGAGAGAGTTTTTCTAGTGAGAGAAAATGTGTTTTTTCATAAGAAAGGAATAAATGACTAGCTTACATCTTGTAAAGTTGGAAGAGGCTTATATAGTTCTTACAATATACCGGGTATTAGTACCCGACTTAATACCGAAAATTGTACTATTAACTCTTGCACTTTGTCAAATGGGAGAGTAGAGGATCTCCAAGGTAGATTTGGAGGTTTGTGGTGTGTGGGATAACTGGGTAAATAACGTGGGTATGGGGTAGAAGACATAGGAATAGTAAAAAGGGCGGGAAATGATTATTTTCTGTTTTGGGGAAGATATACAGTAACAAGCGGGTTATGGGTTTTGGTTTGAAAATTGGCAGCTTTGGCCCCTGAGGTTGTATGTTGTTGTTGCATGGTTAGTCCTTTTGGACTGACACTGTTAGTCCTTAAGGACTAACTATGCAAAAAGGGGTAAAGGGAGTTGGGCTAATGGCTGTTAAGTTTGATTGGGCCTAGGTTAAAACTGTTTGGGCCAGTTTATGTTTCATGGGTTTGAAATTAGGGCTTTTTTGCCTTATTAAATGAGTATATAAATACTATTGGGCTGACCCGTCTCAATAAGTGGGCTACGGGTTAGCCCAATAAGATATTTATATCTCCGGCTTCGGTTTTTCGTGCTCTATCAAAATCCATGCTCGGTTTTGTTCGTTTTGGCTTGATTTTGTGTCCTTTTCTTTGATATCCGTTACCTGCACAATATAAATGCAAAACACACAAATACAACGTATTTTTGGTATGTTTTTGGTCTTTAATCCCGTTTTAATGGATAAATGGTATGTGTAATTAAGCACATACCAGTGTCCTAGCTCCTCAAACCTTTACTACATAACCTCTGGATTATGATAGCCCGAACAGTGATACGATGATTTTACAAGTTAATGAACCAAATTAATATTTTCGTTAAACTTTATGAAATAAAGTTTTGAAATATAAACAATTGAACTAAGACTTGACATATTACCCCAGGTTGCGTGACGATGCTGTTTACTTCCATTTGAATTAAATTTCAAATCAATCAACTACCCTATTAAGGTGAGTTCATAGTCCCACCTTTATATATTTTTCTAAACCTCGTGGGGGATACATGCTATAAACCATGAATACAAGTATTTTCTAACTGTATGATATCCTAATATATTATTGCCTAAGTTTACCTTCACTGCCAATATCATTTAATCATGAACCATTAATCACTTGCGAGTGAACGTGAATATTATGGATAGATCTATCAAGATTGACGAACCCTGTTTGTGTTTACCTGTACATGAGGTAATCAAACACACTATATTTGAGAATAATGGGTAACTTTGGCAAGTTACCTTTCTATGAGGACATTTGTTCCTCAATAATGTCACTGGGGTGATTTCCATGTTAACGTGTTGGTGTCATGAGCTTAGGGCAATAATATTGTTTTCTATGATAATTGTAATTGTACAATTATTACCATTATTATGACTTGTATTCAACCATTTCATTACAAACCTATGAATTTCACTCAACCTTTGTGTTGACCTTTTTAGCATGTTTATCTTAGGTAATTAAGCAACCTATGCCACGGAGTGGCATTGGACTTGAGGACGTCCAAACTTGTTATCATTCAAACTCTATGTTTTCATATGTATTTTGTGACCTCCTTTTGTAAAATTCTGAAATAATATTGAATGATAACTAAATTTTCCAAAACGTCTCTTTTGAGTCGTTTTCTATGATTATGACTATTGATTCATGAAGTAATACCCCAATTTAGCTTCCGCTGCTATATGTCAGATAAAGGGATGTTACAGTGCATGTGAGTTTTTCTTTTAAAGAATTGAATGCTTTATGACATTCATCATTGAATTCGAATGGAGTATCTTTTTCAAGCAATTTTGTTAAAGGACGGGCAATTTTTGAAAAGTCTTTTATGAAACGTCGATAGAAATCGGCAAGTCCCAAATTACTTCTAATGCCTTTAACATTAATGGGGGGTGGAAGTTTAGAGATTATGTCAATTTTGGCTTTGTCAACTTCAAGGCCTGCTCCAGACACTTTGTGTCCGAGAACGATTCTTTTTTTAACCATGAAGTGACATTTTTCTAACTTAAGGAAAAGATTTGCATCCTTACAACATTGAAGCATTTTATCAAGATTGTTTAGACAGTTATCGAAGGATTTTTCAAAGACGGAGAAGTCGTCCATGAATACTTCTATAGATTCTTCGATCATGTCATGAAAGATAGCCAACATGCATCTTTGGAAAGTAGCGGGGGCATTGCATAAGCCAAAAGGCATTTGCCTGTAAGCGTATGTTCCAAAAGTGCATACGAAGGTGGTTTTTTCTTGATCCATAGGGTCAATTGGTATTTTGAAATATCCAGAAAAACCATCAAGGAAACAGAAGTATTTATTTCTTTCTAGCATTTGATCCATAAATGGCAATGGAAAGTGATCTTTTGCTATTGCTTCAATGAATTTACGATAGTCGATACAAACTCGCCAACCTGTAACGGTTCTTGTTGGGACAAGTTAATTGTTTTCGTTTGTGACTACTGTGATACCACCTTTCTTTGATACATAGTGGATGGGACTAACCCAAGGGCTATCATCTATTGAATATGTAATACCCGTATCGAGGAGTTTAACTATTTCTTTTTTAACAACTTCTTGCATATTTGGATTTAATCTTCTTTGTTTTTGAACAACAGGTTTTTTGTCTTCTAGAAGTTGAATTTTATGTCTACAGAAGGACGAACAGATACTAGGAATGTCTGTTGTTTTCCAAACAAAAGCTTGCTTGTGTCTTTTGAGAACAGTGACGAGCTTATTTTTATTTTGTTCAGAAAGCTAAGATGATATGGATCACATGAAGAAAAGAGGTTTCTTCCAAGAATGCGTATTCTAGATGATCAAGAAGAGGTTTAAGTTCGAGAACCGTAGGAGGTTCATCAAGAGATTTTCTAATTTTATAATCAGTATTGAAGGTATTTTTTCAAATGGTATTTCTTCTTCATCGGATTTAGATGTGACACCTCGTAAATTTTTAGGTCATTATCTTTGATCTTTTTCGTATGTCAGTTTGACTTTTACCAATCACGTGTTGATTTGACCTTTAACCGGGAGGTTTCCGGTATATAGTTGAGAATCGTTACTGGACGCGTTCCGACATGCTATTTAATGTAGTCTTTCGGCAAGTGCCGCGTTTTTATGTTTCGGGTAGATATTTAAATTTTCGTACTTTTTCGTTGAGTTGTCGCGTATAACTAAAATCCCGGATATTACGTAAACTGCTCACCAATGAATTTTCAAGCAAAACCAAAAATATCTAAAACACCTTGGATGCCACCTTGCATGATTCAAAATTCAAAATAATCAAATGACCCCCCCCCCCCTCTTGGTCCTTGTTGTTGCATCCCCCCTTACTAACATAGCTCCCTATTTTTAGCTAGTTGGTCTCCTTGGATGCTTATTCTCCTAGGATCCGTAGAAGGATCTAGGTTCTATCCTTGATTCAATGTATCTAGCCATTTAACCTCCCTATTTATTCATATCCATTCCTTCATTTTTCATTACACTTTCTCTCACTACAAAGCACACACAAGATAAAAATCTCTCCTTCCCTTCTCTTCTTTGTGTGTCGGCCGAACACAACACCAACACCTTTGGTGTTTTGTTGCTCCTTTATTCCAAGATTGAAGACGGTTTTGATCATGGGATAGTTCAAGGATTATTTGGGTACTTTTGTTGCTGATATTTGGGTTCTTTTGTTGATGATATTTTGGGTTTTTCAAGCATCTTTGTCAAGTTCATGTTTTTCTATCTCATCCGTATCGATTGTACGTAAATCCTTAGACCCGTCTGCTTCTTTTTCTTTATTTTGTTCGTGTGTGGCATATGGGTATGGTTACCCATGTGTTTGTGTCGTTTTTATGAAAACTAATAAAATGGCTTTATGAAATATTGAAAAAGGTGGAAACTTTATATTTAAAAACCATGTTTTTGATATACTAGTTAGGTTAGAATGATCTTAGAAGTGTGGCGATGGGATTAAGAGAATATTTGAGGTGGTTTTGTTATACTCGATCAACATGATCATGGGCATCCTCATTTTTATTCCCGAAGAAGGTGTCTTCCCTCAATTCTGGCATGAATTGACTCTTGATCTCAAAGTTAACATTGCCTCTGATTTCTGGTTTAACCACACCTGATGCCTGGTTTTCTCGTGACAATGCTAAGTATTGTTCCATGGTGAGAGTATTGATGCCTACTCCCGCCATAGTTCTTGTAGAATTTAGAAGTTAGAGAGAGAAATGGAAATAATTACAAGAAATCAAATTAATACTAATTTTTAGTTCCCCGGCAACGGCGCCAAAAACTTGATGCGTATTTTATTTTAAAATATATTTTATTCAAGTTTTAAATTTATAAAACTCGATTCACCTGACAAATGCACTAACGGGCAGAGAACCCGATCGTGAGTAGTGTAGAGATGGTAAATCCAAGGTCGTCCCAAGAGCTAAGTGTCAATTAGTTTTAATTTGAATTGTTACGTTTGAAAATGGTTTTAAGTTTACTTTTGAGATTAACAAGAAAGTAAATATGTAAAAAGTAAAATAATAGAAGATATCAGGGAGAAAAGCATGCTAGCCTAGCCAATTCATTACTACCTTTTTAACTACGTTTTCCTGTGCAATGTTATTGCATGTTTCTCATGGTTGGTTTTCTAAAGGTCAACAGGACCTGAATGATTTCTTGAGTCTGTCTATACCTTCCAATGCGATCCCGAAATCACCCCGACAAAATCATGAGGTAGGGCTACCAGGTCATGTGATTAAGTCCCAACTATTCCTAAAAATAAGTCCAAAAATAACATATTGCAGATTTATTAACCACTCTGTAACAGTGTTCCTTGTGCTTTTTTTTAAGTTTTATTAGGTTGTTCATTAGGTGGTAACATGGTTAGTTCTTACACTGGTAGGATTGATCAATCAAACCCTAGTACCCCTGCACTTCCCACGTTTCAGTTAGTGGTAATCTAATAACTGGTTAAACCATGATCTTTAAACCACCCGCAATACTTACTAAAAAAACCACACGGGTTAACTAGATAGTCAAAGGATATCACTAACCATGATCTAACAGGAAATACGCAACCAGTAATAACGTTAGTAACTTCTTGAACTAGGGCCAGCACACTTGAAGTGCTTATCCCGCTCTGATCATTAGCAACATATGAAAGGCAAAGAATTAATAAAGACATTCAGTGGATGGAAATATCATAATTCTTTTACAGGAAGTGTTTTTGAACGAATAAATAACAAAAAGTAGTTTTTAAAAGGTTGTTATCTCCCTTTGGAATTATTGTGAGAATCTTCAAAGCTATGGAGGCCTTGATCACCCTTTAGATATGTGGTATAATGGTTGATTATGTGTTGTTTACTAAAAAGGCCTCTATTTTTCAGTTTTCGAAATGATTTGTCACGGACATACTTTATGCTGACGGCCGTACTTTCCATATTGCAGTGCTTAAAGGATGTTAAACTGCGTATCAAGTGGTCCATATTACGCCCGTAATTCTGACTAAATGTCTGTCTTAGCCTTCGCTAATTTAATTAAATTGTTTATGGGTAAACCTTTAGTGAGGTTACCCCGTAATCTTGTTGGGTGACGTGTCTTGCCTTGATTATGTTACGGCGTAACACTATCGTAGGGGTTACGCCATAAAGCCTCGTAAGAATCCATGGTTTCTTCATTTTTATGTCCTTTTCTGGTGTTTCTTGTCACATACTTGCATTTTAATGAAAAATTAATTGAAATGAAACCATATATGTAATCGAATTCAAGTATTTATAAGACAATTACAAGTATTTTTAGGGGAAAATTGACACTAAAAAGTATCAAATATTTGATGTTATCAAATATCCCCTCACTTGACGTCTGCTTGCCCTCAAGTAGACCTGTTAGAATAGTTTATAAAAAGATGTCTCTGATTTAACTCAAAGAAATGAATCTATAAAGGACTTATGCTAGGAACATCAAAGCCGAACACCTCACGAAAAGGGGATAAAAAATCACTCAACTCTCAACTAGTCTAAGTGTTCATTTTCGGGGTGATCGCTTATTTGCACAGTCATAACATGTATTCTATCATAAGCTTAGAGAGTACACAAATCTGCACCAGTTAGAGTTAGGGTCTAAACAATTCTTAAAGGCAACATGGGTGACATAACACAGGTTTATTGGGTGATATAAGGGTTAGGATAGACATAAGATACACATTTAATTAGTGTTAAGATAAAAACACAAAACAAATAGTCATATATAATCTAAGGTATCCCTAATCGGCTACTGTCCATCCATAGTCCAAGTCTTCAAGTGCGAAAATTTGATCATATCATCATAATGGGTTAGCTAATAATGAGATCTTACGGAGCGTGCTAACTCATTCTTCACTAGGTGGATTATAGTTACACCACCTTTATACATTGTATTGCTTATAGTTGCACTATCCCCATTATCACTATGTGGCTTATAGTTGCACCACCTTTTAACTTAGTTGGTTTTATAACACATAACCAATATCAGGAGTTAGATCACTAGGTGGCTTATAGTTGCACCACCTTTTCTTTTTTCTTTTTTTATAATACTCATGTATATTACATATCGCATATCCCCCCTTGAGATAAATAGTATCGAAAGTGATAATACCGAGGGGGGGGGGTCTTCCATGATCATAATAATATGTCTTCAACGAAAGTGCCAATCTTCGAACCATTTTTCTAAACCATGGACTTAGGTAGCCAGAAACTTCAACACAAGGATAAATATAGACTACAGGGTTGGCTAAGGCAAAATGGTGTAACAAAACATATAATAGTGGGTGAAAACATAGATTGGCTCAACAAGGGTGATCTAGGGGTATCTTGCACTAATGATGAGTGGAACAAAAGGGTTTTAACATGAGAGGTCGAAAAGTCAGTGTAACAAGTCGATAAACACACACATACAGGTTTATTTGGGTGAATTTCTAAATGTTGCCTTCTCGAACCATCTATTCCTGCTAATCAATTAGGTCTCGAAATGATGTACAAGCCAAGTTCTAAAGTCTACAATACTACCAGCACACTCAATATTTTTGTGGATTTTTGTATAATAAGATGAAAATGGAACATTAGGCTTAAACCTCAACAAGTAATAATATAACACCCTGTGTTTTCAGGTCATATTACAATTTCAATTATTTCATTTTCCTTTTATTTATAGGGTTTTGCGTGTTTACTCTTGATTTAAATCGTCTAGTTAAAAATCTAATGAGTAAATTTTACCAAGAATTTTAATGAAAGGACTAGTAACACGTTTCCTAGAGATTTAGTTATCGATCCCTCTACAACTTAGTAACTACAAACAAATACATTCTATTTTTTTTCTCACCACAACTTAGTGTCACTACTAATAAGTAAACAAAAACCAAACATTGTCTTATTTCCTTGTTTTCAAATAATGCACAAGCAAATTTCCTAAACCATAAAGCCTAATTCAAGAAACAAAATTATGCACTCTTATAAAAGCTAGGAAAGAATTCATGTATAGCAAATTCACAAAAGAAATCTGCATTTGTTAAAATTAGATAAGATATACAAAGACCCATTCCTTCTATAACTCTTCTACCCATTGGATAAAACCCTAGGGCTTTTTATAAAAACCCACAAACTCACGTGATATCTTGGCCTATCTTGCCCTTGCTTCTGTGTCCCTCAATACCCCAACAGTACTCACCTTTAATTCACTATACATTGACCATTTACAAGTCCCAAATATCCTTTACCATGTAAGTGTTTACACAAGAACGTGACTTAAGGATGAGTTACTATGCATGTCAAGTTATGATAATATAAGAAGACTTGCATTCTTCTTTGCAAACACAAAGAACACAAACACAATCCCAGTTCCATCATACTCTCTTCACTTTGGTTCTTCTTTGCCTTCCCATCTCTGCTTTCGACATACACACAACCCTTACACCTTTACTTTCTTCCTAAATCCTAAAACTCCAAGAGAAACCCTAACTAGTTTTCGTTGGTATTTCGTTTTCCCTGTTGGTCATCCATGTTTAGGCAGCAAGTTGAGGTTAGTGTGTGTAGTCACAAAGGGTGAAATCAGTCGCGTTTGGGTAGTGGTTTGGGTGTTTTGGTTTGTATATGCAAGGGGTAAAAAGAGCTGAGCTTCTTCCAACTTTTATGAGTCTCATGCTTTTATACCCTAGAATCTTAAGTATGCAATATATGTATCTTAGTGTTGTGCTTGAGAAAACTTGTGTAGAAAAGTTATTATGAAACTAATTTTTGAAAAATTATGCAAACCTTCTGATGTATGCGGGTTCGTTGAGAAACCCGTACACAAACTTGACCAATGGAATTTCTGAAGTTATCATTCGTTAACATAGTATAGGAGTAGCATTCATGCAAAATTTTAGCTTTTGACACATTATAACGAAGCGGGAAATAGACCTACAAATCTATTATTTTATGTATGGAAACTGGCTGTTAGGTCGACTTTAAGCCTCGTTCTGACCCACTTAGACTTAAGCATAGAGTCAACAAATATGAGCGTTTTATAGTGGACCTAGTCAGCTTCATTTAGCAACTCGAATCGCGGAAAATGATTAAGAAACGAACTCGCAAATAGGAATGAAAGTTAGTACTGCTGGCGTGTACTCAACAGTTAAAACTGTTGGCAGTCGCAACCCCCGCAACCAAACCCCCCCTATTGCACTCAGTTTTGACACCACTAATCGACCCTAAAGTGCAAAACTTATAAAAGGCGAATTGTAGTACTCCTGACCTAGTTTGCAAATGTATTTTTGGTTTGTCATAAGGTTACGAAATGAATTCGAAAACTAAAACTAAAGATTAGTTACATCTGTCGTCAAACATTTAAAATTTGCTACTCAAAGAGGTCGCGACACCCCCAATTTTTTTGGCCACGTCTTACCCCAAATTAAACAACATATTTAGACAAAACTTATATAACGAAAGTCATAGATGACCTGGCCTAGTTTACTAAGATACTTTTATCTTGTCCTAACACTGAGTAACGGAGTCGCAATCTGTGATCAAAGTCAGTCGGGTATCGCGGGTAAAACACTTAGCCAAAATTACTATTTACTATTTTGAAACTCAATCGTGACCCGCACACCTTTAGCCCTGTTTTTAACCAACTAAACGACCTTTTTGGACAAGACTTATTTAACGAAACTTGTAGACGACCTGTCCGAGATGTCAAATGTGTTTTTAGTTTTCATTACCGTTAAATAACGAATCTATAAATTCATTGTAAAACTCCAAGTTGTCAAATATTAAAACTTAGTAAAAATTTCACTTATTTGATATGATAACCGTCACTATTTCGTCTAATTATTTGGCACATTTAGAGACCAAACCAAGGGCCGAACTAAACTAATGTTTTAGAGTATAGGTGACATAGTTTCCAAAAAGTCCGATGTCGTAATTGCATACATATATTTTGACCATATTGACTCAATTGACCACTTTAACATGAGAAATTATTTTCAAACATCAATAATTTAAATGAAGCTCAAGCACACACTAGGGACGAGATTACAAGTATTTAGCTTATTATTTTCCGTTTAATAAATATGTATTATTTTTATATAGGTTGCGGATAAAGTCTTTTGCATCATTTTTCGTGCCACTACCTTGCTATTCCATTATCATTACTTGATGTGAGTTTATAGTCCCCATCTTACTCTTTTAAATCATTTATCAAATCTCGGGGATGAGATCATGTTTGTTTTACAAAATGGATGCAAGTACATGTTAATTCAAATATTACGAGTTTGCCTGAGTAGCTATAACCCACTATGCCCATCATCATGAACTGTTAATTGCATATATGTAATTGTTAATTGCATATATGAACTGTTAATTGCATAGATCTATTTGGGAATTAACATCCCCGTTTGGGCAAGTAGCGGTTGCTAGTTTACCGGTTGGCCGGAAACGACAAAAATATATACCATTTTAGACTCATAGATGTTACGGGTTGAACATCTATATTGGGCGTCATCATTTATATGTATTTAAAATACTTACATTTGTATAGATTTTCCGTGTCAGAGCATAACGCATGTGATCGTAATACATTTTTGTGATATGTTTTCGTTTACTTTTTAATTACAAAAATTCTCGTCATTCGCCGCTTCATTCAATCTATAAACCTATAAATTCACCAACATTATTGTTAACAGTTTAAATATGTTTTCTCAGGTCAATAAGGTGCAAGTCAAGGATACATTAGATGGTCGTCTTTTGAAGTCATATTATTATAAAGATTTACATGCATTAGATTTTGGGATAATTGTTATGTTGTGAAATCTTTACATTAACAAGTTAAACAATAAGCCTATAACTTGAGTAACGAAACCATTTATGCAATCCAATTATAATGTATTTAAACCGACTCTTTTAGAGGTCTTTCTCATAACTTGTGTCTATTGAACATGAGATATAATAAACCCTCAGACATCATATTCCGTTTGGCCCTTTTATATTAGGGTGGTTACAGATTGGAATCATGAGCCAAGGTTATAGAAACTAGGGTCAAATATTTGTGCTTTGATGGTCTTAGAAAAAATAACCGTTTTCAAAGCATGGTGGTCATTCAAAAGTTTTTATTTCCAAAGGGACATACAAACCAACAGTTATTGTTGATCTAGATTGCATCTTAATACATAAACTTACATGTCCATGCAAATCATTTTAGCCATTAACTGATAATACTAATTGCTTACAATAGGTTATATACGAGTAAAAATTACATTACAGTATATTACTGACTTAACTGCTTGCCTATATAATATCATATAACAAGTTTATATAATGATACGATTTGTCATGTCATCAGACATAGCATCGTCCGATGTTACTATAAACGTCCGTATCTTCCTTATTCAAACAGACCACAATCATAGGTATTCCACTCCGTGGAAATGCCGGTGAGCTTCCAGATGACCCTAATAGGAGGTTGCCAAAAAAGGGCAGGCACACACCTGTCACCATGCCTATGTACCTGATCCCATGGGTTGATGAGCATTGTACCATATATGTTCGGAGCCAACACCCGGAAGACCATACACCATCAGATGATGAACATTCAGGTCAGGATCAGCCTTACTATAATGCTTCAACCGACTGCTTGAGATCACCTGGATACATTGCGACATCAATTTGATTAGGAGGATACTGATGAGGATTCTATTGATTATCCAGATGAACCCAAGGATGGCGAGGAGGATGACGATGAGGATCCCGAGGAGGATCCTAATGAGGAGCATGAGCTCAAGGATGACGACGATGATGATGATACAAATGATGAGGATGAGGAGCCTACCTGAGACGAGAGGAGGAGGAGCACCCAGCTCTGGCTGACTCTTCTATGGTACTTGTTGTTGACCCTGTTCCCTCAGCTAGGAATACAAAGGCATTTGAGACTGATGAGTCTGCACCTACACCTAATCACCTCAGACTAGGGTCCTTTTTTCTCAGACACGTCTCTGTAGGGCACAGAAGACGTCAGACTTGAGCCACCTATGTCAGCATCCATGGAGGCACGCATTGCTTAAGCATGCTGCCACACAATACCAACCACCAACCCAGCCAATGATCAGGCATGACCATTAGGTCAAAAAATAGGCAGCCATTATCCGTATGAGAGAAGACCAGCACCCGAGGAGGCATGCCACCATCAAGGAGAATTTATACTTGCGCTGCTCCCCCACATGGGTGTGATGTAGCAGAGAGTTCTACTGCTGCTGCTGCTAAAGCACTTAGAGGTCAGTATGATTTTGTTGATACTGTTGAGGCAGGATAAGGTTTGATTCGTAATCCTGGTCATGATGCCTGGACTATTGCTAGAGCTGCTGACAGAGTAGAGGATGTTGGTTATGTTAGAGCTTTACAGACTTCTAAGCGTAGGATGATGACTTCCATTGAGAAAGTCAACTTGAGGGTCAGCTACCAGGCATAGGTTCGCAGGTAAGAGAGTGAGAATTTCTATACACAGCTTTATGACGCTCGGACTGACCGCAGAGACATTAGACTAGAGATTGATGTAGTGAGAGGCCGGAGGACCACTTACGAGACAGAGTTGCATGAGGTACGCCAGGCTTACCTTAGTTCCGAGGCTCAGAACAGGGCATTATTGGCACGACTTGAGACACTGGAGACTCACATGAGTCGTATGGAGTGGCAGTGCTAGAGAGCTGAGGACGATGCAAGCCAAAATTCAGGTGGAGGACCCAGAAGGCCTATGCAACCTGCACGTGTCTGTTCCTACACCGATTTCATGAAATGCCAACCCTTAAACTTTAAGGGAACTAAAGGCATTGTTGGCTTGTCTTAATGGATCAAAAAGATGGAATCGGTATTTCACATTAGCGGCTGTGCCATTGACAATCAAGTGAAGTTCGCTACCTGCACCATTTTGTATCCAAACAAATCATGTATGATTCGACATTATGTTATGAAATGTTGATGTATTATGTTATGGTTGATTTCATTTTATTCATTATCTTATATTGTGGTTAATTATTATTATCATATCCATTTGTCATCAACAGTGTCGATTTATCTCACGTACATTGTATTACTGTGTATTAGTAGATCAGCCTGTAACAAGACAAGGACAAACGACGCCATGACTACCAGACTCTATTTCAAGCTATAAATGATCGGGCGATCCCAAAGAAACTCTACCCATAAATCAGGTGATGCACGCCAAGTTCGGGGGGTAGGTTCAGAAGGCTGTGTAACCGGCAGTGTCTGTTCCTCTAGATTTCAGGAAATGCCACACATTTGAAATTTCA
Source organism: Tanacetum coccineum (assembly GCA_026074375.1). NCBI lineage: Eukaryota > Viridiplantae > Streptophyta > Magnoliopsida > Asterales > Asteraceae > Tanacetum > Tanacetum coccineum. The sequence continues at coordinate 108,510 of BQNB010001817.1, read as the reverse complement.
AGGGAACTGAAGGCGTTGTTGGCATGTCTCAATGGCTCGAAAAGATGGAATCAGTATTTCACATTAACGGTTCTGCCATTGACAACCAAGTGAAGTTCGCTACCTGCACTCTGCTAGGTGTTGCACTAACCTGGTGGAATGGCCATGTGAAGAACCTCTAGTCATGAGCTGCTTTGCTATGACTTGGGGAACTCTCAAGAAGAAGTTGACGGACAAATATTGTCCAAAAGGTGAAATCAAGAAACTTGAAATTAAATTATGGAATATTAGAGTCAGGGGAAACAATGTTGCAGCCTATACTCAGCGTTTCCAAGAACTAGCCTTGATGTGCACCAAATTTCTTGCTGATGAGACCGAAAAGGTTGACAAGTAATCAGTGGCTCCCTGATAACATCATGGGAAGTCTGTCTGCAAGACCCAAAACTCCTTGTTGATACTATCGAGTTGGCCATGACTGATGGTCGAAACTAGCACCTATGTAGAAAGGCGAATGTCACAAAAGGAAGGCTGATGATTCATTAAGAAACAAGCAAACAACCCACAAGGTGCAAAATGTAAGTAGGGCATACACTGGTTAGCCCTGGTGAAAAAGAAGGCTTATACTGGAATACCTACCTCTCATGCGCCAAGTGCAATACCACATACCGAGATGTGACCCCCAAGTGTGGAATACTGCAGAGGTCCTGGTCATTGCCTACCAAGATTGTTGGGTCAACACCAATAACAATAACAACAACAAGAATCAAAATGCAGGAGCATGCTATGAATGTGGTAAACTGGGACACATAAAAAGAATTGCCAAAATTGGAAGAACCAGGGGATTGGCAACGGAAATGGCACAGCAGGAAGAGCTTCATGCTTAGGGAGGAAGTGATGCTAGCCGGATCTAACGTCATCACGGGTACGTTTCTCTTCAACAACCGTTATGCTACAATTTTGTTTGATACTGGTGCTGATAGGAGCTTTGTATCTAATACCTTTAGTGCCTTGATTAACATTACCCCCACTACGTTAGAAATTCATTATGATGTAGAATTAGCCGATGATAAAATCATAGGAGTTAACACCATAATTCGTGGTTGCACTCTAAACTTCATGACTACCCTTTCAATATCAACTTGATGTCGGTCCCACTCGGAAGTTTTGTCGTCATTATTAGGATGGACTGGTTAACAAAGTATCATGGAGTGATCATCTGTGACGAGAAGGTTGCACGTGTTCCGTTCAGAAGAGAGATGTTGATTTTTTAAGGCAATGGAAGCAACCAAAGGGAAGAATCCCGACTAAATACCATTTCATGCACTAAAGCACAAGAGTATTTGTCAAAGGGATGTAATGTATTTTTGGCACACATTACCACGAAGGAAGCCAAAGACAAGTCGGGGGGAAGCGACTAGAGGACGTACCAATTATCAGAGACTTTCTTGAAGTCTTTCCTGAAGACTTGCCGGGTATTCCACCAGCTCGACATGTAGAATTCCAAATTGATTTGGTACCAGGTGTTGCACCTGTAGCATGTGCGCCTTATCGGCTAGCATCATCCGAAATGAAAGAGCTGGCAGAACAACTTCAAGAAATATCTGACAAGGGATTTATAAGACCCAGCTCTTCACCCTGGGGAGCCCCGGTCTTGTTTGTCAAGAATAAAGACGGATCGTTTCGTATGTGCATCGATTATCGTGAACTGAACAAGTTAACAGTGAAGAACCGTTATCCACTTCCTAGAATTGATGACTTGTTCGATCAACTTCAAGGGTCGAGTGTCTACTCAAAAATCAACTTATGATCAGGTTACCATCAGTTGTGATTTGCGAAGAAGACATTCTAAGACCGGTTTAGGACGTGTTATTCACTTCCTAGAATTAATGAACATGTTCGATCAACTTCATAGGGTCGAGTGGTCTACTGAAAATCGACTTACGATCAGTTACCATCAGTGTGAGTTTGCGAAGAAGACATTCCTAAGACCGCGTTTAGGACGCGTTATGGGCATTATGAATTTCAAGTATTGCCTTTTGGTTTGACAAACGCACCGGCGGTATTTATGGACCTCATGAATCAGCTATGCAAACCTTATTTGGATAAGTTTGTGATTGTCTTTCTGCATTGGTATATTGGCATGTAGAGGTCTATCTCTCGCATCAAGTCCTCTTCACTCCATAAAGTCACAAATCCCAAATCTAGTCTTCCGCTACAGTGAAATTTGGGGGTGTGGCAGTTTTGGATTCCAAAAGTACAGTTTCTCGGACACGTGATTGACAGCAAAGGCATTCACGTAGACCCAACAAAGATCTAGTTGATTAAAGATTGGGTGTCTCCTAAGAGTCCAACAGAGATTCGCTAATTTTTAGGATTCGCCGGTTATTACAAAAGATTCATTGAAGGCTTCTCCAAGATAGCGAAGTCAATGACTAAGCTGACCCAGAAGAATGTAAAGTTTAACTGGGGAGAAAAGGAGGAAGCCGCATTTCAATTGATTAAACAAAAGTTGTGTAGCGCACCCATTTTGGCCTTGCCTAAAGGATCAGAAAACTTCATTGTTTATTGCGATGCGTCGCATAAGGGTTTGGGTGCCGTGCTTATGTAAAACGAGAAAGTTATTGCCTATGCTTCTCGACAACTGAAGATTCACGAGAAAAACTACACAACTCATGATCTGGAACTTGGAGTTGTGGTGTTTGCTCTTAAGATGTGGAGACATTACTTATACGGAACGAGGTGCACAGTATTTACCAACTACAAGAGTTTACAACATATCCTCGATCAAAAAGAGTTGAACATGAGGCACCGACGTTGGTTGGAGTTGCTTTGTTATTACGATTGTGACATACGTTATCACCCAGGGAAAGCAAACGTTGTTGCTGATGCTTTGAGCAGGAAAGAATGGTCTAAACCTTTAAGGGTCCGAGCCTTAGTCATGACTATTGGCTTGAACCTCCCCAAACAAATCCTAGAAGCTCAAACCGAAGCTTTAAAACCTGAAAACCTCACTACTGAAGATGTTGGAGGTATGCTCCGACAAGACCTTACAAAGGAAAGGTTGAAACCCCGTACGGACGGAACTCTATGTTTAAACAACAGTTGGTTACCGTGTTACGGCGACTTAAGGAATCTAATCATGCACGAGTCTCATAAGTCAAAATATTCCATTCATCCGAGTTCAGACAGGATGTATCAAGACTTAAAGCAGTTGTATTGGTGGCCTAACATGAAGGCGAATATTGCCACATATGTTAGCAAGTGTCTAACTTGTTCTAAAGTCAAACCAGAGCATCAAAAACCTTCCGGTTTACTAGTCTAACCGGAGATTCCAGAGTGGAAATAGGAGAAAATCACCATGGATTTCGTCACTAAACTCCTTAAGATGACAAACAGTTATGATACCATTTGGGTGATCGTTGATCGTCTTACAAAGTCTGCTCACTTCCTACCGATAAGGGAAACGGATCCCATGGAGAAGTTAATGAAGCTTTACATGAAGGAAGTAGTCACCCGACATGGTGTGCCTGTTTATATTATCTCTGATCGTGATGGTAGATTTACGTCACAATTCTGGCAAGCACTTCATAAGGCTTTGGGAACCCGATTGGACATGAGTACGGCCTATCATCTTGAAATTGACGGTCAAAGTAAAAGAATTGTCCAAACTTTGGAAGACATGTTATGCGCTTGTGTGTTAGACTTTGGGAAGAATTGGGATAGACATTTATCGTTAGTGGAATTCTCTTACAACAACAGTTACCATACCAGTATAAAGGCTGCACCATTTGAGGCACTGTATGGGTGAAAGCGTCGATCACCCGTATGTTGGGCAGAAGTTGGAGATGCTCAGCTTACTGGTCCTGCAATAATTCATGAAACCACCGAGAAGATCGTCCAAATCAAAAGCAGATTCCAAGCCGCTCGTGACCGACAGAAGAGCTATGCAAACATTAAACGTAAACCAATGGTATTTCAAGTTGGTGACAGGGTCATGTTAAAAGTTTCACCTTGGAAAGGAGTTGTGCGTTTTGGCAAACAGGGGAAGTTAAACCCTAGGTATGTCGGTCCATTCAAGGTGATCGAGAGAGTCGGAACTGTTGCCTATAAACTTGAGCTACCACAACAATTAAGCCGAGTTCATAACACGTTTCACGTGTCAAATCTAAAGAAGTGTCTGTCTAATGAATCACTTGTGATTCTGTTGGAAGAACTACGTGTTAATGAAAAACTCCACTTTGTGGAAGAGCCAGTGGAAATTAGGGATTGTGAAATCAAACAATTGAAGAGGAGTCACATTCCCATCATTAAGGTTAGATGGAACTCTAAACGAGGTCCTGAGTTTACTTGGGAACGTGAGGATCAATTCAAGCAGAAGCACCCACATCTCTTCACCAAGACCACACTGTCGTCAAGTGCCGCGACTTAAGCATTGAGGACAAGGCTCATTCAATGGGGGGAGACTATAACACCCTGTGTTTTCAGGTCATATTACGATTTCAATTATTTCATTTTCCCTTTATTTATAGTGTTTTGCGTGTTTACTCTTGATTTAAATCATCTAGTTAAAAATCTAATGAGTAAATTTTACCAAGAATTTTAATGAAAGGACTAGTAACACGTTTCCTAGAGATTTAGTTATCGATCCCTCTACAACTTAGTAACCACAAACAAATACATTATATTTTTTTTCTCACCACAACTTAGTGTCACTACTAATAAGTAAACAAAAACCAAACATTGTATTCTTTCCTTGTTTTCAAATAATGCACAAGCAAATTTCCTAAACCATAAAGCCTAATTCAAGAAACAAAATTATGCACTCTTATAAAAGCTAGGAAAGAATTCGTGTATACCAACTTCACAAAAAAAATTAGCATTTGTTAAAATTAGATAAGATATATAAAGACCCATTCCTTCTATAACTATTCTACCCATTGGATAAAGCCCTAGGTCTTTTTATAAAAACTCACATGATATCTTGGCCTAGCTTTCCCTTGCTTTTGCGTCCCTCAATACCCCAACAGTACTCACCTTTAATTCACTATACATTGACCATTTATAAGTCCCAAATATCATTTACCATGTAAGTGTTTACACAAGAACGTGACTTAAGGATGAGTTACTATGCATGCCAAGTTATGCTAGTATAAGAAGACTTGCATTCTTCTTTGCAAACACAGAGAACACAAACACAATCCCAGTACCATCATACTCTCTTCACTTTGGTTCTTCTTTGCCCTCCCATCTCTGCTTTCGACACACACACAACCCTTACACCTTCACTTTCTTCCTAAACCCTAAAACTCCAAGAGAAACCCTAACTAGTTTTCGTTGGTATTTCGTTTTCCCTGTTGGTCATCCACGTTTAGGCAGCAAGTTGAGGTTAGTGTGCGTAGTCACAAGGGGTGAAATCAGTCGCGTTTGGGTAGTGGTTTGGGTGTTTTGGTTTGTATACGCAAGGGGTAAAAAGAGCCGAGCTTCTTCTAACTTTTGTGAGTCTCATGCTTTTATACCCTATCATCTTAAGTATGCAATATATGTATCTTAGTGTTGTACTTGAGAAAACTTGTGTAGAAAAGTTATTATGAAACCAATTTTTGAAAAATTATGCAAACCTTCTGATGTATGCGGGTTCATTGAGAAACCCGTATACAAACTTGACCAATGGAATTTCTGAACTTATCATTCGTTAACATAGTATAGGAGTAGCATTCATGCAAAATTTTAGCTTTTGACACATTATAACGAAGCGGGAAATAGACCTACAAATCTGTTATTTTATGTATGGAAACTGCCTGTTAGGTCGACTTTAAGCCTCGTTCTGACCCACTTAGACTTAAGCATAGAGTCAACAAATAGGGGCGTTTTATAGTGGACCTAGTGAGCTTCATTTAGCAACTCGAATCGCGGAAAATGATTAAGAAACGAACTCGCAAATAGGGATGAAAGTTAGTACTGCTGGCGTGTACACAACAGTTAAAACTGTTGGCAGTCGCAACCCCCTCCCTTTGCACTCGTTTTTGACCCAGCTATCGACCCCTAAGCGCAAAACTTATAAAAGGCGAATTGTAGTACTCCTGGCCTAGTTTACAAATGTATTTTTGGTTTGTCATAAGGTTGCGTAACGAATTCGAAAACTGAACCTAAAGTTAGTACTGCTGTCGTCAACAGTTAAAACTGCTAGCTCATAGAGTCGCGACACTCCCCTTTTTTTGGCCACGTCTTACCATATTAAACAACATTTTTAGACAAAACTTATATAACGAAAGTCATAGGCGACCTGGGCTAGTTTACTAAGATACTTTTATCTTTTCCTAACACTGAGTAACGAAGTCGCAATCTGTGATCAAAGTCAGTCGGGTATCGCGGGTAAAACACTTTGCCAAAATTACTATTTATTGTTTTGAAACTCAATGGCGACCCGCACACCTTTAGCCCTATTTTTAACCAACTAAACGACCTTTTTGGACAAGACTTACTTAACGAAACTTGTAGACGACCTGTTCGAGATGTCAAATGTGTTTTTAGTTTTCATTACCGTTAAATAACGAATCCATAAATTCATTGTAAAACTCCAAGTCGTCAAATATTAAAACTTAATAAAATTTCACTTATTTGATATGATAACCGTCACTATTTCGTCTAATTATTGGGCACATTTAGAGACCAAATCAAGAGCCGAACTAAACTAATGTTTTAGAGTATAGGTGACATAGTTTCCAAAAAGTCCGATGTCGAAATTGCATACTTATATTTTGAGACTTTAACATGAGAAATTATTTTCAAACATCATTAATTTAAATGGAGCTCAAGCACACACTAGGGACGAGATTGCAAGTATTTAGCTTATTATTTTCCGTTTAGTAAATATGTATTATTTTTATATAGGTTGCGGATAAAGTCTTTTGCATCATTTTTCGTGCCACTACCTTGCTATTCCATTATCATTACTTGATGTGAGTTTATAGTCCCCATCTTACTCTTTTAAATCATTTATCAAATCTCGGGGATGAGATCATGTTTGTTTTACAAAATGGATGCAAGTACATTTTAATTCAAATATTACGAGTTTGCCTGAGTAGCTATAACCCACTATGCCCATCATCATGAACTGTTAATTGCATATATGTAATTGTTAATTGCATTATGTGAGCGCGAATGTTATGAATAGATCTATTTAGGAATTAACATCCCCGTTCGGGCAAGTAGCGCTTGCTAGTTTACCGGTTGGCCGGGAACGACGAACGTATACCATTTCGGACTCATAGATGTTACGGGTTGAACATCTACATTGGGCGTCATCATTTATATGTATTTAATATACATACATTGTTTAGCTTCGGTGTCATGAGCTTAGCGCATTTCGTAATACATTTTTGTGATATTGTATTCGTTACTTTATTACAGGGAAATCTTGCCATCCGCTTCATTCAATTTATAAACCTATAAATTCACCAGCATTATTGTTGACAGTTTAAACATGTTTTCTCAGGTCAATAAGGTGCAAGTCAAGGATACATTGGGTGGTCGTCTTTTGAAGTCATATTATTATAAAGATTCGCGTGCATTACATTTTGAGATATTGTTATGTTGTGAAATCTTTACATTATCAAGATAAACAACTTAAGCCTATGAGCTTTGTAACGAACCATTTATGAAATCTAATATCTCAGTTTTTAAACGAATCTGTTAGAGGTCGTTCTCATAACTTGTGCTATTGATCTATGAAGTAATACCCCCGAAATATCATATTTCGTTATGGCCCATTTTGGGGGTGTTACAGATTGGTATCAGAGCCAAGGTTATAGAGAACCAGGTCAAATTTTTTTGCTTGGTCTATAACCGTTTTCAAACATGGTGTCATTCAAAAGTTTTCAAAGGGACATACATACAAACAAGTAGTGTTGCATCTAGTATACATACTTACATGTCATGCATCATTTTAGCATTAGTTGATTATACTAAGTGCTTACATAGGTTATATACGTGTTAATATTACATTACGTATATTACTGCTTGTCTTATATAATATACTTATACAAGTTTATATAATGGTTACAGATTTGCCATGTCATCAGACAATGCATCATCCGTTGTTACCTATACGTCTGTATCTTCTAATTCAAATGGACCAGCATCATGGGGTATTCCACTCGTGAATGCCGGTGAGCTTCCGGAGATGGACCCGTACAAGGAGGTTGCCCAACAAGGGCAGGCACACACACTGTCACTTGCCTATGTACCTGATCCTATGGAGTTGGATGAGCATGTACCAGTATATGTTCCGGAGCCAGAGCACCCGGAGTACCATACACCATTAGATGATGACATTCATGTCGAGGATCAACCTTATGCTGATAATGTTTCACCGACTGCTGAGTCACCTGGATACATTTCTGACTCGGATTCGATGGAAGAGGATACTGATGAGGATTCTATTGATGATCTAGATGAGCCCGAGGATGGCGAGGAGGATGACGATAAAGATCCTGAGAAGGATCCCAAGGAGGATCCTAGTGAGGAGCATGAGCCTGAGGATGACGACGATGATGATGATATAGATGATGAGGATGAGGAGCCCACTGAGGACGAGGAGGAGGAGGAGCACCCAGCTCCAGCTGACTCTTCTGTGGTACCTGTTGTTGACCCTGTTCCCTTAGCTGGGTATACAAAGGCATTTGAGAATGATGAGTCTGCACCTACACCTAGATCACCTCAGACTAGGGTCCCTTTTTCTTAGACATGTCTCTATAGGGCATGGAAGACTGTCAGACTTGAGCCACCTATGTCAGCATCCATGGAGGCACGCATTGCTGAGCATGCTGCCGCACCTATACCACCCACCAACCCTGCCTATGATCAGGCACCATTAGGTCATAGGACAGCCATGATTTGTATGAGAGATGACATCCCCGAGGTGGATATGCCACCTCGGAGGAGATTTGTACTTGTTGCTCCCCACCTGGGTGTGATGCAGCAGAGAGTTCTGCTACTGCTGCTACTAGAACACCTAGAGGTCAGTATGATTTTGTTGATAATGTTGAGGCAGGACAGGGTTTGATTCGTAGTCCTGGTCATGATGCCCGGACTATTGCTAGAGCTGCTGACAGAACAGAAGATGTTGGTTATGTTAGAGCTTTATAGACTTCTAAGCATAGGATGATGACTTCCATTGAGGAAGTCAACTTGAGGGTTAGCTACCAGGCATAGGTTCGTAGGCAAGAGAGTGAGGATTTCTATACACAGCTGCATGATGCTCGGACTGACCGCAAAGACATTAGACTATAGATTGACGTAGTGAGAGGCCAGAGGACCTCTTATGAGACAGAGTTGCATGAGGTACGCCAGGCTTACCTTAGTTCTGAGGCTCAGAATAGGGCATTATTGGCACGAATTGAGACACTAGAGACTCACATGAGTCATGTAGAGTGGCAGCGCCAGAGAGCTGAGGATGATGCGGTCAGACAAATGATGCGTACCCATGTACTAGAGGCTAGAGCTCATATTGATACGGTGGAGGACACCGTTAGTAGCTGTTAGTTGTACTTTTCATTTCTAGCTATCTTGTATAGTCTATTAAGTTTTATGGGTAACTCCCAGCTAATAGACTCTAGGACGTATTTTCATTTTTTGTACTAGATCATTAGTGGTCATTTTGTATCCAAGCAAATCATGTACGATTCGACATTATGTTATGAAATGTTGATGTATTATTGATTTCATTTTATTCATTCTCCATTGTGTTGTGGTGTAATTATTATTATCATATCCATTTGTATCGACATTGTAATTATATCTCACGTACATTGTATTCTTGTGATTAATAGAATCATGCCTGTAACAAGACAAGGAGCAAACGACGCCATGACTCCAGAATCCATTCAAGCTATGATCGATCGGGTAATCCAAAGAAACTCTACCCATACTCAAGATGATGCAAGCCACGATTCGGGTGGAGGACTCAGAAGGCATGTGCAACCTACACGTGTCTGTTCATATACCGATTTCATGAAATACCAACCCTTGAACTTCAAGGGAAATAAAGGCGTTGTTGGCTTGTCTCAATGGCTCAAAAAGATAGAATCGGTATTTCACATTAGCGGTTATGCCGTTAATAATCAAGTGAAGTTCGCTATCTGCACTCTGCTAGGTGCTGCACTAACCTGGTGGAATGGTCATGTGAGAACCTTAGGTCATGATGCTGCCTCTGCTATGACTTGGGGAACTCTCAAGAAGAAGTTGACGGACAAATACTGTCCAAAAGATGAAATCAAGAAACTTGAAATTGAACTGTGGAATCTTAGGGTCAGGGGAAACGATGTTGCAGCCTATACTCAGCGTTTCCAAGAATTAGCCTTGATGTACACCAAATTCCTTACTGATGAGACCGAAAAGGCTGACAAGTACATCGGTGGACTTCCTGATAACATTCATGGGAATGTTATATCTGTAAGACCCAAAACTCTTGATGAGGCTATCGAGTTGGCCAACGACTTGATGGATCAGAAACTACGCACTTATACAGAAAGACAGAATAACAACAAAAGGAAGACTGATGATTCATCAAGAAACAATCAACAACCCCACAAGAAGCAAAATGTAGCTAGGGCATACACTGCTGGCCCTGGTGAAAAGAAGGCTTATACGGGAACTCTACCTCTGTTCACCAAGTGCAATTACCACCACACCAGGCAATGTGCACCCAAATGTAGAAACTGCATGAGGTATGGTCATGCTACCAATGATTGTCAGGTTAATACCAACAATAACAACAATAACAACAACATGAATTAAAAGACAGGAGCATGCTATGAATGTGGTAACACCGATCACATCATGAAGAATTGCCCAAAACTAAAGAACCGTGGGAATAGCGACGGGAATGGCATAGCTCAAGGAAGAGCTTATAATTTGGGAGGAAGAGATGTCAGCCCGGACTCTAACGTCATCACGGGTACGTTTCTCCTCAACAACCATTATGCTACAATTTTGTTTGATACTGGTGCGGATAGGAGTTTTGTATCTAATACCTTTAGTGCCTTGATTAACATTACCCCCACTATGTTAGAAAGTCATTATGACATAGAATTAGCCAATGGAAAAATCATAAGAGTTAACACCATAATTCGTGGTTGCACTCAAAACTTCCGGAACCATCCTTTCAACATTGACTTGATGTCGGTTCCACTCGGTAGTTTTGACGTCATTATTGGGATGGACTGGTTAACAAAGTATCATGGAGTGATCATCTGTGACAAAAAGATTGTACGTGTTCCGTTTGAAAGAGAGATGTTAATTTTTCAAGGCAATGGAAACAACTAAAGGGAAGAATCCTGACTAAATATCATTTTGTGCACTAAAGCACAAGAGTATTTATCAAAGGGATGTGATGTCTTTTTGGCACACATTACCACGAAGGAAGTCAAAGACAAGTCAGAGGGGAAGCGACTCGAGGACGTGCCGATTGTCAGAGACTTTCCTGAAGTTTTTCCTGAAGACTTGCCGGGTATTCCACCAGCTCGACAAGTAGAGTTCCAAATTGATTTGGTACCAGGTGCTGCACCTGTAGCACGGGCGCCTTATCGGTTGGCACCATCCGAAATGAAAGAACTGGCGGAACAACTTCAAGAACTATCCGACAAGGGATTTATAAGACCCAGCTCTTCACCCTGGGGAGCCCCGGTCTTGTTTGTCAAAAAGAAAGACGGATCGTTCCGTATGTGCATCGATTATCGTGAACTGAACAAGCTAACGGTGAAGAACCGTTATCCACTTCCGAGAATTGATGACTTGTTCGACCAACTTCAAGGATCGAGTGTCTACTCGAAGATTGACCTACGATCAGGTTACCACCAGTTGAGGGTTCGCGAGGAAGATATTCCGAAGACCGCGTTTAGGACGCGCTATGGCCATTATGAATTTCAAGTGATGCCTTTTGGTTTGACAAATGCGCCCGCTGTATTTATGGACCTCATGAATCGGGTGTGCAAGCCGTACTTGGATAAATTTGTGATTGTCTTTATCGACGCCAAACAAAATAATCAAATAAACAAGGAAGAGCATGAAGAACATCTCAAGCTAATCTTGGAACTGCTTAAGAAGGAGGAGTTGTAAGCAAAATTTCCCAAGTGTGAATTCTGGATTCCAAAAGTGCAATTTCTTGGCCATGTGATAGACAGCAAGGGCATCCATGTAGATCCCGCAAAGATCGAGTCAATTAAAGATTGGGCATCTCCTAAGAGTCCAACAAAGATCCGCCAATTTTTAGGACTCACCGGTTACTACAGAAGATTCATTGAAGGCTTTTCCATGATCGCAAAACCAATGATTAAGATGACTTAGAAGAATGTGAAGTTTGACTGGGGAGAGAAGGAGGAAACTGCATTTCAGTTGATCAAGAAGAAGCTATGTAGCGCACCTATTCTAGCCTTGCGTAAAGGATCAGAAAACTTTATTGTTTATTATGACGCTTCGCATAAAGGATTGGGTGATGTACTTATGCAAAATGAGAAGGTTATAGCCTATTCCTCTCGACAACTGAAAATTCACGAGAAAAACTACACCACTCATGACCTAGAGCTCGGAGCTGTTGTGTTTGCCCTTAAGATGTGGAGACATTACTTATACGGGACGTGTTCACCGACCACAAGAGTTTACAACATATCCTTGATTAAAAAGAGTTGAACATGAGACAACGACGATGGTTGGAGCTTCTTAGTGATTACGATTGTGAAATCCGCTACCACCCTGGGAAGGCGAACGTAGTTGTTGATGCATTAAGCAGAAAAGAAAGGATTAAACCTTTAAGAGTCTGAGCCTTAGTCATGACTATTGGCTTGAACCTTCCAAAACAAATCCTAGAAGCTCAAGCCGAAGCATTAAAACCTAAAAACTTAACTGCTGAAGATGTTCGAGGTATGCTCAGACAAAACCTTACAAAGGAAAGATTGAAACCCTGTGCGGACGGAACCTTATGTTTAAACAACAAGAGTTGGTTACCGAGTTATGGCGACTTAAGGACTCTGGTCATGCATGAGTCTCATAAGTCAAAATATTCTATTCATCTGGGTTCAGACAAGATGTACCAAGACTTAAAGTAGTCGTATTGGTGGCCTACAATAAAGGAAAATATTGTCCACTTGAATGTTAAACAAGTTTCCTGACTTGTGGCTAAAGGTTCAAAGCCAGAGCATCAAAAACCTTCCAGTTTACTAGTCTAACCGGAGATTCCAGAATGGAAGTGGGAGAAAATCACTATGGATTTCGTCACTAAACTCCCTAAGACGACAAACGGTTATGATACCATTTGGGTGATCATTGATCGTCTTACAAAATCTGCTCACTTCCTACCAATGAGGGAAACGGATCCCATGGAGAAGTTAATGAAGCTTTACATGAAGGAAGTAGTCACCCGACATGGTGTGCCTGTTTCTATTATCTCCGATCGTGATGGTAGATTTACATCACTATTCTGGAAAGCACTTAATAAGGCATTGGGAACTCGATTGGACATGAGTACGGCCTATCATCCCGAAACTGACGGTCAAAGTGAAAGGACTATCCAAACTTTGGAAGACATGTTACGCGCTTGCGTGTTAGACTTTGGAAAGAATTGGGATAGACATTTACCGTTAGTAGAATTCTTTTACAACAACAGTTACCATACCAACATAAAGGATGCACCATTCGAGGCACTGTATGGATGAAAATGTCGATCACCCGTGTGTTGGGCAGAAGTTGGAGATGCTCAGCTTACTAGTCCGGCAATAATTCATGAAATAACCGAGAAGATCGTCTAAATCAAAAGCAGAATCCAAGACTCTCGTGATCGACAGAAGAGCTATGCAAACATTAGACGTAAACCAATGGTATTTCAAGTTGGTAACAGGGTCATGTTAAAAGTTTCACCTTGGAAAGGAGTTGTGCGTTTTAGCAAACGGGGGAAGTTAAACCCTAGGTATGTCGGCCCTTTCAAGGTGATCGAGAGAGTCGAAACTGTTGCCTATAAACTTGAGCTACCACAATAATTAAGCCGAGTTCACAACATGTTTCACGTGTCAAATCTGAAGAAGTGTTTATCCGATGAATCACTTGTGATTTCGTTGGAAGAACTACGTGTTGATGACAAACTTCACTTCGAGGAAGAGCCAGTGGAAGTTATGGATCGTAAAATCAAACAATTGAAGAGGAGTCGCATTCCCATCATTAAGGTGAGATGGAACTCTAAACGAGGTCCTGAGTTTACCTAGTAACGAGAGGATCAATTCAAGCAGAAATACCCATATCTCTTCACCAAGACCCCACCGTCGTCAAGTGCCGCGTCTTAAGAGGAGTCGCATTCCCATCATTAAGGTTAGATGGAACTCTAAACGAGGTCCTGAGTTTACCTGGGAACGTGAGGATCAATTCAAGCAGAAGCACCCACATCTCTTCTCCAAGATCGTACCGTCGTCAAGTGTCGCGACTTAAGCCTTGGGGACAAGGCTCATTCAACGGGGGGATACTATAACACCCTGTGTTTTCAAGTCATATTACGATTTCAATTATTTCATTTTCCTTTTATTTATAGGGTTTTGCGTGTTTACTCTTGATTTAAATCGTCTAATTAAAAATCTAATGAGTAAATTTTACCAAGAATTATAATGAAAGGACTAGTAATACGTTTCCTAGAGATTTAGTTATCGATCCCTCTACAACTTAGTAACCACAAACAAATACATTCTATTTTTTTCTCACCACAACTTAGTGTCACTACTAATAAGTAAACAAAAACCAAACATTGTATTCTTTCCTTGTTTTCAAATAATGCACAAGCAAATTTCCTAAACCATAAAGCCTAATTCAAGAAACAAAATTATGCACACTTATAAAAGCAAGGAAAGAATTCATGTATACCAACTTCACAAAAATATTTGCATTTGTTAAAATTAGATAAGATATACAAAGACCCATTCCTTCTATAACTCTTCTACCCATTGGATAAAGCCCTAGGTCCTTTTATAAAAACCCACAAACTCGCATGATATCTTGGCCTAGCTTTCTGTTGCTTCTGCGTCCCTCAATACCCCAACAGTACTCACCTTTAATTCAATATACATTGACCATTTACAAGTCCCAAATATCCTTTACCATGTAAGTGTTTACACAAGCACATGACTTAAGGATGAGTTACTATGCATGCCAAGTTATGCTAGTACAAGAAGACTTGCATTCTTCTTTGCAAACACAGAGAACACAAACACAATCCCAGTACCATCATACTCTCTTCACTTTGGTTCTTCTTTTCCCTCCCATCTCTACTTTTGACACACACACAATCCTTACACCTTTACTTTCTTCCTAAACCCTAAAACTCCAAGAGAAACCCTAACTAGTTTTCGTTGGTATTTTGTTTTCCCTGTTGGTCATCCACGTTTAGGCAGCAAGTTGAGGTTAGTGTGCGTAGTTACAAGGGGTGAAATCAATCACGTTTGGGTAGTGGTTTAGGTGTTTTGGTTTGTATACGCAAGGGGTAAAAAGAGCCAAGCTTCTTCTAACTTTTGTGAGTCTCATGCTTTTATACCCTATCATCTTAAGTATGCAATATATGTATCTTAGTGTTGTGCTTGAGAAAACTTGTGTAGAAAAGTTATTATGAAACCAATTTTCAAAAAATTATGCAAACCTTCTGATGTATGCGGGTTCATTGTGAAACCCGTATACCAACTTGACCAATGGAATTTCTAAACTTATCATTTGTTAACATAGTATAGGAGTAGCATAGTATAGGAATTTCTGAAGTATGCGGGTTCATTGAGAAACCCATATACAAACTTGACCAATGGAATTTATAAACTTATCATTTGTTAACATAGTATAGGAGTAGCATTCACGCAAAATTTTAGCTTTTGACACATCATAACGAAGCGGGAAATAGACCTACAAATATGTTATTTTATGTATGGAAACTGCCTATTAGGTCGACTTTAAGCTTGTTCTGACCCACTTAGACTTAAGCATAGAGTCAAAAAATAGGGGCGTTTTATAGTGGACCTGGTGAGCTTCATTTAGCAACTCGAATCGCGGAAAATGATTAAGAAACGAACTCGCAAATAGGGATGAAAGTTAGTACTGCTGGCGAGTACACAACAGTTAAAACTATTGGCAGTCGCAACCCTCCTCCCTTTGCACTCGTTTTTGCTATCGACCCCTAAGAGCAAAACTTATAAAAGGCTAATTGTAGTACTCCTGGCCTAGTTTACAAATGTATTTTTGGTTTGTCATAAGGTAACGTAACGAATTCAAAAACTGAACCTAAAGTTAGTATTGTTGCCGTCAACAGTTAAAACTGCTACCTCATAGAGTCGCGACACCCCTCTTTTTTTGGCCATGTCTTACCATATTAAACAACATTTTTAGACAAAACTTATATAACGAAAGTCATAGACGATTTGGCCTAGTTTATTAAGATACTTTTATCTTGTCCTAACACTGAGTAATAGAGTCGCAATCTGTGATCATAGTCAGTCGGGTATCGCGGGTAAAACACTTAGCCAAAATTACTATTTACTGTTTTGAAACTCAATCGCGACCCGCACACCTTTAGCCCTGTTTTTAACCAACTAAAGACATTTTTGGACAAGACTTATTTAACGAAACTTGTAGTCGACCTGTCTGAGATGTCAAATGTGTTTTTAGTTTTCATTACCGTTAAATAATGAATCTATAAATTCATTGTAAAACTCCAAGTCGTTAAATATTAAAACTTAGTAAAATTTCACTTATTTGATATGATAACAGCCACTATTTCGTTTAATTATTTGGCACATTTAGAGACCAAACCAAGGGCCGAACTAAACTAATGTTTTAGAGTATAGGTGACATAGTTTCCAAAAAGTCCGATGTCGTAATTGCATACTTATATTTTGACCATATTGACTCAATTGACCACTTTAACATGAGAAATTATTTTCAAACATCATTAATTTAAATGGAGCTCAAGCACACACTAGGGACGAGATTGCAAGTATTTAGCTTATTATTTTCCGTTTAGTAAATATGTATTATTTTTATATAGGTTGCGGATAAAGTCTTTTGCATCATTTTTCGTGCCACTACCTTGCTATTCCATTATCATTACTTGATGTGAGTTTATAGTCCCCATCTTACTCTTTTAAATCATTTATCAAATCTCGGGGATGAGATCATGTTTGTTTTACAAAATGGATGCAAGTACATTTTAATTCAAATATTACGAGTTTGCCTGAGTAGCTATAACCCACTATGCCCATCATCATGAACTGTTAATTGCATATATGTAATTGTTAATTGCATTATGTGAGCGCGAATGTTATGAATAGATCTATTTGGGAATTAACATCCCCGTTCGGGCAAGTAGCGCTTGCTAGTTTACCGGTTGGCCGGGAACGACGAACGTATACCATTTCGGACTCATAGATGTTACGGGTTGAACATCTACATTGGGCGTCATCATTTATATGTATTTAATATACATACATTGTTTAGCTTCGGTGTCATGTGCTTAGCGCATTTTGTAATATATTTTTGTGATATTGTATTTGTTACTTTATTACAGGGAAATCTTGTCATCCACTTCATTAAATTTATAAACATATAAATTCACTAACATTATTGTTGACAGTTTAAACATGTTTCTTAGGTCAATACGGTGCAAGTCAATGATACATTGGTTGTGGTCGTCTCTTTTGAAGTCATTATTATTATAATGATTTGCGTGCATTACATTTTGGATATTGTTATCTGTGAATATCTTTACATTATCAAGTAAACAGTTAGCCTCTTCGACCCGAAAGGAGAAGGTTTTTAAAACGCTTCGCGCTTACCCGCTCCTCCGCTTCTTTGTGCGTTTTCTAGAGAGCTACCGTACACTTGTTCGATTATCGGTTACAAAAATATTTTTCTTTTTATTTCTCTTATTTTATTTTTAGTGCATGCGCACTCGCTCTTCATCGAATTTAATTGCCGAATCTTCCACGACTCCGAAACGTCGTAATCGTAGACGTTCCAAGCAAAGAGTCGAACCGTTTTCTCTTGAAGAGACTTCCGTAGTTACGATGGCCGATCAACGTACTATGGCGGAATTACTCCAAGCACCCACCGAGGGTTACGGAGATGCTATCGTTATTCCCGCTATTCTCGCGGAGAATTTTGAGCTTAAACATGGTCTTCTAAATCTTGTAACTTCAAAACAATTTTACGGATTTGAGAAAGAAGATCCTCATGCTCACATTCGTTGGTTTAACAAGATTACTTCCACGATTAAGTATAGAGATGTGCCTAATTCGTCGATTAAGCTTATGCTTTTTCCCTTTTCTATCGAGGGGGCAGCCCGGATTTGGCTCGAAAAAGAACCCCCTCGTTCTATTCTTACTTGGGAAGATCTTGTTTCCAAGTTTATTAACCAATTCTTTCCTCCTTCAAAAACTACAAATCTCCAGAATGAAATTACGAATTTTCAGCAACGTTTTGATGAATCATTTTGTGAGGCATGGGACCGTTTCAAGGATCTCCTTCGTGCATGCCCACATCACGGTTTTACGGAGTTGCATCAACTTGATACCTTCTACAATGCTTTAACCCCAACCGATCAAGATTCTTTGAATGCCGCCGCTGGTGGTAATCTTTTGACTAAAACTCCTCGAGATGCTTTGACAATTATTGAAAACAAGTCAAAAGTTCACAACTCACGGAACAAACCGATTGTTTCAAAAGTGAGTACGAATGCTCTTTCTTCTTCTACCCCTCATTTTCCTGAGATTGCTGCTCTTGCAGACGCCGTTAAGGCTATGCTTGCTCAGAAATCTTCTCCTTATGCTTCCATAAAAGCGGTTAAGGAAATTTTTGTTACTTGTGGTGGTCCGCATCCTAACCACCAATGTCTTGTCACCGATGACAACGTTTTTTCAAAATATCGAGATAATATTCAAGGATATGTTTCAGCAGCCGCAGTAAACTATAATCAGGGAAATACCGGATACCGTCCTCAGAGTGTAGCTAACCAAATTTGACCGTCGGGTTTTGCTCAACCGAATGTGCAATATAATCAAACCCAGTACAATCAAGGTTATAGTCAAAACAAAGGAAATAATCAAGGAAATCCGAATTATCAAGCTCCGATTTAGCAAACTCAAGTTTCTCTTTCGAATGATTTGTTGAACTACAAGAAGATAAACGATACTAATATGAAAGCTATGCAAAATCAAATAAATAATGTAAAAAATGAATTGAGAAATGAAATGCAAACTTCAATACAAACTTCAATGTCAAATCAAACCAATGAGCTTAAGAATATGATGGCTAGTTTTTTCCAAATGAATACTGCTCCCTCTTCGGGTTCGGGTTCACTTCCTAGCAACACCGTTGCTAACCCAAGAGGTGACTTGAAAGCAATCACCACCCAAAGTGGTATTTCTTATGATAGACCTCCAAATCCACCTTTTCCCAAGGTGGTGGAACGGGAACCCGAGGTGACAAAGGATACGGTGCAACTGAGTACCAAAAACATCCAACCTCTGGTAGTCCAAACTCAAGCTCTAATTGATGAGCCCGTTGTTGCTCCTAAGCCTAAACCGTTTATACCTTACCCTTCAAGAGCTAACAAACAAAAGCTCTGTGAAAAAAATGATAATCTAGCTTCGAAATTTGTTGAAATATTTAGGGAATTACATTTCGAGCTTAGTTTCGCGGATGTTATTCTACATATGCCAAAATTTGCTTCAATGTTTAAAAAGTCTCCACAAAGAAAAATTGTTTGACTAGCTAAAAACACCGATGAATTGTGAAATTGTTCGGCGGTTATCTTAAAAAGTTGCCCGAAAAAATTGGAAGACCCCCGACAGTTCTTATTTCCATGTGATTTTCCGGTGATAGTTGAATGATTAGCCTTTGGACGTTCTTAGGTGCTAGCATCAACTTGAGCCTTTTCATATGGAGAAGCTCTCACTCACCGAAACTTACTCTTACTCAATGATTCTTGAACAAAATAATAAAATTGAGACGATCGATACTAGTCCATCCGTATTTGCAGAAGAATGTCTTTGAAAAGTAGGAAAGTTTCATTTTCGGCTGACTTCGTATTCGGCTGATTATGTTGTTGATCCTCGGATTACCGTAATTCTTGGGAAGACCATTTTGAGAGGCACGTGCTTTTGATTGATGTTTTCGGTGGTGAAGAATTAACTCTCCGAGTTGATGATGAAGCCATAACCTTTAAAGTTGGTCAAACTTCGAGATACTCCTACAATGATGCTGTGTCGATTAATCGAATCGATGTCATCGACGTAGCTTGTGAGGAGTATGCTCAAGAAGTGCTCGGATTCTCGGATAGTTCTACGAGTGGCAATCCCACTCCGTCTTTAGATCCTATCCTTTCTACTTCTTCCCCCTCTCTCACTCCTTTTGAGGAAGGTGACTTCATTTTGGAAGAAATCGAAGCTTGTCTTACAAATGATTCAATTCCACCGGGAATTGATGATGACGACTTTGATCCGGAGGGAGACCTTCTTCTACTCGAGAAGTTATTAAACGATGATCCATCATCTCCTCTCCCTCCGAAAGAACTTCATGTTGAGGAACTTAAAATCGTAAAATCTTCTATTGATGATCCTCCGGAGCTTGAGCTCAAGGATTTACCTTCTCATCTTGAGTATGCATTTTTGGAGGGTACCGATAAACTACCCGTCATAATTGCTAAAAACTTAAAAGAAGATGAGAAGGTCCGACTTCTAAAGGTTTTAAAGTCACACAAGCGTGCCATCGCTTGGAAAATCTCCGATATAAAGGGCATTGACCCTCAATTTTGTACTCACAAAATATTAATGGAGGATGACTCTAAACCAGCAATTCAACATCAAAGAAGGGTTAACCCAAAAATTCATGAGGTTATCAAAAAGGAAGTTATCAAACTCCTTGATGCCGGATTGATTTACCCTATCTCCGATAGCCCGTGGGTGAGCCCCGTTCATTGTGTGCCTAAAAAGGGTGGTATGACCGTAATTGAAAATGAAGATAATGAGTTGATACCTACTCGGTTAGTTATGGGATGGCGTGTATGCATTGACTACCGAAAGTTAAATGATGCCACTCGTAAAGATCATTTCCCGTTACCATTTATGTACCAAATGCTTGAAAGACTCACGGGAAACATATACTATTGTTTTCTAGATGGTTTCTCAGGATATTTTCAGATCCCAATTGACCCGCAAGACCAAGAGAGGACTACCTTCACTTGCTCTTATGGGACGTTTGCCTACCGACGCGTGCCTTTCGGCTTATGTAATGCTTCGGGCACGTTCTAAAGGTGCATGGAGGTCTTTATGGACGATTTATCGGTCTTCGGGAATTCTTTCTCCTCATGCCTCTCCTATTTAGACAAAATGCTCAAATAGTGCGAAGACACTAATTTAGTTCTAAATTGGGAGAAATGCCATTTTATGGTAAAAGAAGGCATTGTTCTTTCTTGCCAAGCAAGATGCTAAACAGAGATTGCTCTGGTGGATTCTCCTACTCCAAGAATTTGATGTCATTATTCGTGATAAAAAAGGAGCGGAGAATCTCACGGCCGACCACTTATCAAGACTTGAAAATCCCCACCAAGATGTTCTCGAGAACAATGAAATTACCGAAACATTTCCTCTCGAGACTCTTGGTATGGTTACTGTAGAATCATTTAATTCATAACACGATGATGATTCTTGTGATTGGGCTAGTTTCTAGAGAGAGAAACACATAGAGAGATTTTCTAGAGAGAGAAAGTGTATGTGTTAAAGTGAAAATGATTATTGACTAGCTTGCCTCTTCCAAAGTTAGAAGAGGCTTATATAGTTTTTACAAAATACTGGGTATTAGTACCCGGCTTAAAACCGAAAGACATACGATTAACTATTAAACTATGAACTATTATAAACAATAAATATACGGGGTGACCGAGTCTTTTACTTATATCTAGGCAATTCCACCTAAGGGAGGTCACCCTTGAAATATAGATTAAGCTCTTACTGTTTGCTGTCTTTTGATTCTTCATGTTACTTATAGTTCTTGTTGTAGTGATCTTTAGATATACAATTGAGCTTGTTCACTTTAACTTGTTTGCTTTTATCTATGAGATTCTTGAGCTCATCAGCCAATCTTAATCTCTCTCTATCTAGTAATTTTATTGCATTCCTTGTGCACTTGTGAAGAAGTATATGATATCAGAGTTTTACGGAAGCTTGCTCTTTATGAGATCTTTCATAACTTCATAACAAGTGTAGGTCGTGTCTGAGCATTAGGTTATGAACTTGACTCTGCTGGTACAGGGTATTCCATTCTCATCTTTTAAATGTTCCTGATAATAAAACAGTTAGCAATAAAGAGAAAATTAATTTGAAAAATCAATTGATGTGATAATTATGAAAGTTTTTGTAACACATCAAGAGTTTTGATTGGTTGTCAAATGTTTAATAACCGTCAATTCTTATGCTGGAACAAGTTTGATTCACGTAGAATCGCACCATCGTTTCTTTCCAGTTGACATAAGTTATAATTTTTGTTAGTATCGTATAGGTCACCTACTCATAGTGATGTTTGATGTAGGCTCTAGCAGGATTTCCATCTTCATAGTGAATACCTTCGTATCACTTGGATGTTCTGGCAATATCACAAGGATATGTGTGGACTTCTTAAAGACTAACCCTTGTTCCACAGTGTGTAAAAGACACATTGATAACTGGAAATGTGTCCTACGAGATTAATTGATGATCTCTTGCTCTTGACTCGAATGTGCGCTTTAATATTAGTGATAGGAGGTGGTGCTGATGCCACCTTTTCAATACCGCTACTCGGAGTGAGTGTGATAGTAGATTGCATGTTTAGTCTCCGTGACAAATGAGATCAAGTTTCTTTTAAGAGAAACTCGAATGGCTGGGAAGGGTTGTGCATTGCATCACTGGGTCCATGATGTCGTCTTCAATGTCAGCAATCAACTTGTGATTCTGACAGCATATGTATTGACCCGATTTCTGCCTTAAGTGTATGGAGGGCTTCTTTCTTTACACCTTTATCTGTACAATATTTTTCATTCCTTTAACCCCTTTAGTGCTTAACGTGACTCATGACTAGCACCTTGTTGGGTATATTACAAGTACTAGTACCTATCTCAATCGGCACTTTTCCCTTTTTCTACATTGGACTTCTGGACTAACTAGTGGATTGTCCACTGGAGTAGATCCCTCCGGTTCTGGCCGGAGCTTTAGGAAATGAGTACCGAACCTTTACCATCCTTATAGAACTTCGTAAAAGTAAAACACATGGTCGTCTTTTGTATAGTTCACCCTGCCATAAAATCACTATTGAAAAAACTTCAATCACGGTACTTATGATATAACTATCAAAGTGTTTAGTACCCGATTGTTTTTTGCATTTCAGAAAAGCTCCCCCTCAACATGTGCATCGGTATTCGAAACTGTTTAGCATCATGGGAGGTGGAGAATACACCTTGGAACCTTAGTTGTATGATCATATTTTAGTTAATGTTGTGGTATGGGACATATTAATGCTCCCCTCAATCGTTGGGGATTGTGTTAGTGTGAGATATGATAATTTTGAAGGATTTTTTCGTTTAAACTTGAAATACCTGGTTTTTAAGTTTAATGTTAAACTATGAAGTATTTCATTTATGACATCATAACATATTTTCCATACAAGTTAGAATGTACAAGATGTATGTTTCTTTACGATGATATGGATCTTATCATTCACTTCTCTTGATTTGTTGGTTGCCGCAATTCTGGGAGTTTCCTAACTTATTGATGCTTTCGAGATTTCTGAAACTTAACTTTCTTCTATATTTTCTTGATGACTGTAGGTTTTTGTAGTGGAGGTGGTGGTGGTGGAAGTAGTGTTGTTGTTGTATCAGTTTTCTCTGTTACGCTAGAGGGTTACATCAGCTGTGCAGTAAGAGCTCTGAAGTTTTGGTTTTTAGCTTCTATTTGGTCTCTCCAAGACGCTGTTACACTTTTCCTATTGGCACCCAGACTTTAAATTTGAAGAACACTCACCCTCATCGATATGACCCGTTTTCTATTGCAAGAGCTGTAGTCATCTGTGAGTGTCAAAGTGTCCAGAATTGATTTTCAAAAACAACACTTTTTCCACCGTGGTTAACACAAATAATTTTAAAGAATCAATTAAGAAAAAATTATTTGGTTATAAAATAAGAAGACTTCTCTTCCGAATTAAGAAAAAAATGACAGACAATATTATCCATTATCCCAAATTGCATGGTTATAAAGTAATCCTTGCCCGAGTAAAATTAATTACCGTTGTAGGAACAGTTGTCTTTCAGACGACCAATCTTCTTCATTTAAATGAGAAACCGGGTTGTAGTTGAAGTAATTGCAAACCATTTTGTAATTCCAAATGACTTAAAATTTATTTACAGGTCTATTTTTATGTACTTATGTACAAAGGATACGACACTTCATTTACTCATCCTCTCCTTCTTGAAGGCATTTGAGGGTTTCAGGGGTTAAACTCTTCATCCCAAGTCGTGGGAGTAGAAATTCGAAATGCTCCTCTTGGGTAAGAAGATTGTGTGAGAGATATCTGCCAGTGTTAGTTTGTTTCCACGTTGTATAGTTAAACCACTCCATCTTTCCTCTTGATCCTCAGAATGAAATGGTGTCGTATGTCGATGTGCTTAGATCGTGAGTGCTGGACATTGTTGCAGCTTAGAGCAATGGCACTTTTGTTATCACAGTACAGAGGAATCTTATTGAACAGAAAGCCGTAGTCTTTTAGCTGAGATCTCATCCAAAGGATTTGAGCACAGCATCCAGACATTGCAATGTATTCCGCCTTGTTGTTGAGATGCTGTGCTTCTGTGCTTTCTTTAATGACCAGCTAACCAAATCTATCTCCAAGAAACTAAAGCATTCCAGTCGTATTTTCTCGACAATCCTGACATCCCGGCATGATCGGCATGGCATAAGCTTGTTAGTTGACATTGCATAGTCCTTCCGGATACCAAGACCAATGTTATGGTTCCTTTTAGGTACCAAAAGATTCGTTTGATTGCTTCAAGGTGCTTTTTGTAGGCGTAGCTGCCTATCTAGCACACATGCACACAGCGAATACAAGGTCTGATCTACTGGCTGTAAGGTACATTAGGGAGCCATTCATTTTAGGGGTCATCATTTTAGGCTCGGGTCCTGAACTGATGCGTACATGAGCCATTCATTTTAGGCTCAGGTCCTGAACTGATGCGTACAGGAGCCATTCATTTTAGGCTCGGGTCCTGAACTGATGCGTACAGGAGCCATTCCTTCCTCTAAATCGAGTTTTGAACAGCCTGAGTCCAGATACCGAAGGATGATCTGTACCACCTGCATTTGAAAACAATCGAATTTGGAGGGTTTGAAATTTCGGATCCCCAATTTGTGTTGGGGTCCTGTTGGTTAGCTGTTATGATAGAACATTGCACAGAAAGCTTAGTTAAAACGGCACAGTTCGCCTAAGGCAAATTTCTTTCCTGTGGGTCTCCATTGATAACCACAATTAAGTTTTCCTAAGGCGACTTTCTTTCCTGTGGATCTCCATTGATAACCAACATTAGCAAAGAGTTTGCCCGTTGCTTTCCAAACCCGCTTGGTCTTGTTCAAACTGTTATCAGACAGTTTGCCTTTTGGTTTCCAGATCTGCTTGGTCTTGTTTAAACTGTTATCAGACAGTTTGCCTTTTGATTTCCAGATCTGCTTCCTTTATTCAAGACAATTTTATACAAGTGGGTGTTGCATTCACTGAGCTCAAAATATTATACAACACACATTTCATGATTTGCAGAGTTTAAACATTTGTTACACGTTTGCACACAGATTTAAGGAATTCGAATTTAATTACACCGCTTAGAGTAATGCTAGAATCAACCCGATTCCACTTTTGTCCAAATAGACTTATTTATTATGGATCGGTCTTTCTACTTTCTTGTTATTCACACTCTTAGATTGGCATTATCCTATTGTGCTTGTTTTGCTTCTTGCTTTGTATCCGATTGCACGGAGTGGAACTGTTACCCTGTAGAATGAATCCACAGGGTCATTAGTCTGTTGAACTTTCTGGTGCACTTCACGTTCTGTGTGTTTACTGATTGAAGTTCCTGGTTTAATCATTTTAATATAGTAAAACTTGCTTTTTCCTTTTACAGGGGTGAAGGAGCCTTGTTATTCTTTCTTGAAAATTTTTGGGCATGTGCCAATGGACATATTCTAACAATTCCTGACGATAACTTGGTGTAGTGACAAGCATAGTTAAGGGCATTATTCAGTGGTTTAACTACTCTAGCTTCCTCTACAATCTCCCTCACTATGTTCTACACTCTCCTTAGATGGTTGATTAGTTTTAATGAGCATCCTATTGTTCTTAAGGGGATGAGGGTTGGGTTAAAAATCAATGGATACATGCCAGGCGTAAGAACCTTTTGTTTTGACAGAAACTTCTAGTGGCAACCTTTCAATTTGCCTTCTTATTGTGCCTTTAGCTTCCTTAATCTATGTTAACAAGGAAGATGTTTTTTCATTAGTTGCTAGTGCGCGTGATCTTAATAAACTCAAACATTTCCTTGTAATGCTGCTTAACCTTTTCTATTTTGCTCTAACGGCTCATTTGTTCATGAGATCAGTGGACATGTTAGATAATATAAGCTCACAACTTCTATCTTTCACATTAGAGACTAGAACTTTCAAGTCTATAATCACGTAGTCCTTTTCTTGGAATCTGATGTTTCTAGATTCTTTAATCTTAAAGAATGAGTTAAAAATCAGGAGCTTCCTGTGATGTTGTGATTTTTATTATCAAACGTTCTTGAAGTTGGTTTGGATACTTTAAT
Organism: Tanacetum coccineum; assembly: GCA_026074375.1. Taxonomy (NCBI): domain Eukaryota; kingdom Viridiplantae; phylum Streptophyta; class Magnoliopsida; order Asterales; family Asteraceae; genus Tanacetum; species Tanacetum coccineum. The sequence continues at coordinate 81,647 of BQNB010001817.1, read as the reverse complement.
TGCAAATTTAGGTATTCCCTTTCAAGTTTTGAAATATGTTTTGACTCATTATGAACTTTAGACATCTCAGCTTCAAGATCTAGACAACGTGATTTTTCCACATCAAACAACAGTTGATTCGACAAACAATTAGCAATCAGATTCTCATTTTCAATGAGAAGGTTTTTCTTTACAATTTCAGCACATTGCTTGTCCACGGCTTTTCTGATACCTCATCTAAATTTGATCAAAAAATTTCTTCCATTACTTTACTTCATTTAAAGAGGGCCGTTCTGAACTCTTCAAAGTGTTCTTTTAGATGTTTTAAAAATTAAAATAACTTCAGTTGAGGTAACATCTTTTTTGTTTGTTCAAAACTCTTTCCCCTTCTGTAATCTGCTTGGGGTGATTCTCTTTTTGCAAGTTTTGTCAAATTCCGTAAAAAGTTGTGTGAGTACATAAAGATTAATCTTCACTTGACTTTTAGTTGGAAGAACTCTGGGGACAAGCTTGACAGGAGTATTAGGTGGTACACCTATCAATGCTGAAAGTGGTTTTGGAACTAAGGTCTCAGCCTTATTCCTGTCATTATTATCTATGGACCAAAATATCTGTTCTGGGGTCAGATTTCTTTGTGGAGTAAAGGTTGCAAGAAGGTTCTCCTTTTGAGTATATTTGGGGGGGGGGCAATACCTAACTATATTTTCATCATGAGGGTTATTGCATTTTCTCCTCATTTTCTTTTCTTGTTATCTCTAGCCATATCATGAGTGTCCTTGAGCCAATGAACAACAGGACTTGCATGATTTGGACATGACTAATTACATGCCATTATAGTTGGGCTAGTTGAAACTTGCTTTGCGGCTCAAGGGTGAGGCATAAGGATTCTTTGTAGCCTATCGCTACGCCTTGGTTCTTTTAATCTAAAATGATTTTGGTTTACTATCATTTGACACCGTTTGTCAGATTGTTCTTCTTTGTATAAATCTATCTTCAAACCTTTTCTTTTAGCCTTTTAATGTCTAAAAATCTCTTCAAGGAAATTTTGTCTTCTTTTTGTTTAAATCCTTTTCAAAATGATGATTCTTTCCATCACTATCTTATGATGGTTAAGAGTAGACGAAGTTGCAATTGTTGCTAGAATGAAGTTCCGATTTTTTTAAATGAAGTGTCTTTTCGGATTCGAGTCAGAGATAATTATTATCTTTTGTTCATAATCTTTACGTTCTCTATCCAGTTATTCTAAACTTGCACGTTGTTCATCCCAATCGACAGGTTCCTTATATCTCGCAAGTTCATAAGTCAATGTGAGTCATTAACTACTTTAACCTGAGTATTTGACTGACCTACCTTTGTACCCTTGTTTCATATCATTTCATCGAAATTGACATCAATGCTCATTTCGTACATAAAAGATAACATTACTTTGTACAAAAGTTCTCTCGTTCTTTCTTCCCACTTAGCATGATCATAAGATATAATATTACTATCACTCGTATAGTTCAGCATTCTAAGTCAACAACAGAGTGTATTGTTATCACTTTGCATCTCGTGTACTTCATGGATACTCATCCATATAATCTACAAAGGTATCATGATCTTGTACCTCAAACGGAGTATTCGAGTCATATGATGGCCCGACTTCATCGTAGATTGGATCTTCAGCTTTGAAAGATTTACATGACACATGGTAGTGTCGGTGGGGCCTCATCAAACTTCAGAGTCGAATGATCGCAATTGATCAGCTTCAAAGACATGGTCCACCATTAAAGTGCCAAACATCCACATTGTCATCAAAACTGGTGGCATGTTTCGCCCCCCCCCCCCCCCCCCCCCCCCCCCCCCCCCCCCCCCCCCCCCCCCCCCCCCCCCCCCCCTCCACAACACTGCTCTTCATCTAGTACAACACCATTCCTTATGAGCTTTCATATGCGCATCTTGTCTTTGAAGTTGGTTGAATCCTGAGGACGCTTTGGTTGTGGACATTCATCGTGCTTATTGTGCCCGATTCCTTTGCAGTTTGTAGCACATGATTTTTTTCGTTTGAGCTTGACCAGGATTCACATTGCTTATCTGTTCTTGACTCCAGCATTACCAGCTATAACATTTTCCTCTTGCATTGTCTCCGTTTGAGGAAGTTTGGAGTTGATTGTCATTTGAGGAGATGTGCTTTGAATGATTATTGAGGAGGGCAGTGTTTTGGTTAGGCTTTCAATACAGTTATCGTTGACGTGCTTCATGATGTCCATTTGACAGTTATCAAAATTGATGGTTGGATTTGAGGATTTGTGGGAGACTCGATGATTGTGTTGGATATTCTGATTTTGATACATTCGACACTAGTGCCAATACGGGGTCATAGTTGGTTGAATGAACCTTTCCTTCATCATTCTGTTCTCCATTTGCATGTACCTCATGTTGCTTCAAGTAGGCATACAACTGATCAAAGTTAGGGGAACTCTTTCAAACCTCTGTTTAGTTTGACTTCAGTAATGAATCTACTCCATTCAGGTAACATGTTGTTCACAAACTTAGAGTTAAGCTGCATTCTGGACATGGTCATCTTGATGTTTCTCATGTCGTTAATGAGCTTCGAAAACCTAACATAGTAAACATGAATGGTCTCTCCTTTGATTTGACAGAAGCGTTCAAATTCATCGTATAATTATGATTCCCTGTCATCCTTTGTTAATCAGCAATCCTTCTAGAATCATCTTCCATTGGCCAAATGTCTTTGGCGTCAGTGTAATGGTTGATGAGTGTGTAGATGTCTTTTGGTATACCTTGAAGTAAGATATTCGTAGCACGAATGTCAGCTTTATACCTTTCCTTTTCTTCAGCAGAAAGGTCTGTAAAGACTCTAGCACGTTCTGGACCTAGTTGAAGTGCACCCTCAGTTTCTTTAGCATCTTCAGCAGGAGTTTGTATGAACGTTCCCATTTGAAATGGACCTTCAGTAATCGATTTCATAATGTTCTCTCCATTATCTTTTCCCAGACAATACAGACGAATGCGTTGTTGCCAAGATTCAAAGTCTGTTCTGTCAAGCATTGGTGGGCGTGTATCGGAACCGGCATACCAAATATCTTCTGACATATTAGACATCTTGATGTATTGGTTATGAATGCAATTAACGTTCACGGGATTTTACAAGTCTAAGATTTAAACCGATAAGAAGTTTACCGGGATTTTACAAAATCAATAGAAAAACCGTAAATGAATAATTGGTTGTGGTATTTGGTTTGTTGATTTGTTTGAAATTTGGCGCAGTTGGATTATGAAAAAAAATAAATTTTACCCTATTACCAAAATCTAAATTTGGTGTAAAAATAAGCTAAAAAGGCTAAAGAAAAAAATTATATTTTACTTAATTTTTCCCGCCAAAAAGTGTCGCTAAAAAGGTGTCGACCGAATAAATTTTTACCCTATTACCAAAATTTGAATTTGATGTAAAAATAAGTTAAAAAGGCTATAGAAAAAAGATTATATTTTACTTAATTTTTCCCGCCAAAAAGTGTCGCTAAAAGGGGTGTCGTCTGGATACTCTTTTTTTTTTTTAATCAACGCTGGGGCGGCGGGGGGGGCCTCATATTTTCTATGAAACGCCGCTTTGTAGTCAAACCAAACCGCCTCCTATTGAATTGGAGCAAACGATGTCTAAACCGGCCAACTCGCCGCCAATATCTTACTAGGCAAACCGCTGTGGTTTTGAAGTAACTTGTTGGATCAATAAAATAATCAAACCGTTGTCTATCTGTTTTGTTCAACCCGCCGTGAAAGCAAACCGCCGTGATAAGCAACTCGACGCCGAGGGTCCAAACCGCCAGGGGTTATTTTCGTATTTTTCTATTAAAATATTCAAACCGCCTTGGTACCTGTCAAACCGCCTCCAATAAGGCAACTCGCCGGCAAGAAAATAAGCAAATCGCCTTTGACCTGGTTAACTCGCCGGCTACCTTTTCCTAAAAATCCGGATCTTGTCCCTATCTTTTGTCAAACCGCGGCAGATAACTTTTTTATTAATCAAACCTCCATCAAGAACCCACATTCGAATCTAGCCAGACAAAATAAGCTCCAAATATGCTTATAACCTGAAAATAAAGCTAAAATATCAAATACTAAGCAAACCTTATAAGCTTATCATTCCATAACATCGTTAATTCTTCGCGATATCAAGAAAGATGCAAACCTCATGAAGAACGCAAACCTTAATAGCTTATAAATCGAACTTGAAGGCTTGAGTGTCACTTGGGAATGGCAAACAATACATCATGTTTAAACATGTATAACTGAAAAAACTACAAGATTAACAACAAATAAGCCCAAAATAAGCTTGAGACGTGGGCTTAATTTCTTCAAAAATAAGGACGAATTTGATTAGTTTAAACCACAAGAATACCACGTAATCCCACACGTAGCTCTGTATACCAATTGTAGGATCGTTTAAATTTTTTTTATTTCTTTTTTATTTATAGTTTAATTCATAACACGGTGATGATTCTTGTGATTGGTAGTATCTAGAGAGAGAAAACACATAGAGAGATTTTTTAAAGAGAGAAAGAGTATGTGTTTAAAGTGAAATGATTATTGACTAGCTTGCCTCTTCTAAAGTTGGAAGAGGCTTATATAGTTTTTACAAAATACCAGGTATTAGTACCCGGCTTAAAACCGAAAGACATACGATTAACTATTAAACTACGAACTATTATAAACATTAAATATACGGGGTGACCGAGTCTTTTACTCATATCTAACAGTTACCTTTCGTGGTGATTCTAGTACCTCATGGTTTGCCGACATTGCAAACTACCATGTGAGGAATTTTATTGTGAAAGGGATGTCGTCCCAACAAAAGAAAAAATTCTTTAAGGATGTAAAGCATTACTTTTGGGACGACCCCTACTTGTTTAGAATTGGTGCGGATCAAGTGATTAGACGATGTGTTTACGGCCAAGAAGCCGTTGATATCCTCATGGCTTGCCATAATGGACCCACCGGGGGACATCATGGTGCCAACTACACCGCTAAAAAAGTCTTTGATTCCGGATTTTATTGGCCGACTATTTACCAAGATGCCCATGACTTGGTCACACGGTGTGACGCTTGTCAACGTCAAGGCAAAATCTCGCAAAAAGATGAAATGCCCCAAAATGCAATTCAAGTATGCGAGATCTTTGACGTTTAGGGCATCGATTTCATAGGGCCATTCCTATTTTCTCAAGGGAATAAGTACATTCTCGTGGCTGTTGACTACTTGTCTAAATGGGTTAAAGCAAAAGCACTCCCCACTAACGATGCCCGAGTTGTCGTTAAATTTTTGAAATCTCTCTTCGCCCGATTTGGAACTCCTCGTGCTATAATTAGTGATCGCGGTACTCACTTTTGCAATGACCAATTTGCAAAGGTCATGCTTAAGTATGGAGTTACTCACCGTATTTCTACCGCGTATCATCCACAAACGAGTGGACTAGTTGAGGTTTCAAATCGTTGTTTGAAACGTATCTTAGAAAGGACCGTAGGTGAAAACCGTGCTTCATGGTCTGACAAGTTAGATGATGCTTTATGGGCCTTCCGTACCTCTTTCAAAACACCCATCGGGTGCACTCCTTATAAGCTTATGTACGGAAAGGCTTGTCATCTTCCTATCAAACTTGAACACAAGGCCTATTGGGCCTCAAAACATTGTAATTTTGACCTTAAGACCGTGGGTGATCACCAAAAAGTTCAAATGAATGAATTAAATGAACTCCGGGATCAAGCCTACGAGAACTCTTTAATCTACAAAGAGAAAACAAAGAAGATTCATGACTCCAAGATTAAGAACCGCATTTTCAACGTTGGTTATCGAGTTCTTCTCTTCAATTCCTGATTAAAGATCTTCTCAGGCAAGCTTAAAACCCGTTGGACCGGACCGTTCACCGTTGCTCAAGTTTTCCCTTATGGTACCGTCGAGTTATCTCAAACCGACGGGCCAAACTTTAAGGTGAATGGTCATAGACTCAAGCACTATTTTGGAGGGGACATACCACCTATGGTTGTCCCGGATCTCCAAACCTTCCCCATGGACAACTAAATTCGGGGACGAGTCAAGCTTAGTGACTCATTAATAAACAAGCGCTTCATGGGTGGCAACCCATGCTTATCCTAATATAATTATAGTAGTAGTAATAAATAAGTGTGACGTGAGGAGGTTCGCCTCTTCCTTTCTCGTGTTTCGTGGTTTGTGTTGTATGTCCAGGATTGCCTCGGATTATGAAGACTCTCGTGCTCGTGGTTTTGTCCTTCGTTCACTCGAGCTTTAATCCTTAGCATGATTATGGGAATCCAATATCCTAAATCTTATCGACTAACGTTTATCTTTGAGCATACTTAATAAACGGCTTTAGATTTACGTAGAGACCCTTCTTAAAACATTGAGGACAATGTTTAGTTCTAGTATGGGGGGGATCTATCATTTTGATTATGCATGTAGTCGTTGTTTTCACGTAATCCCGTTTTTACCACCAAAATTTTAAAAAAAATATTGAATAAGATTGCAACAACACACAAAGGTGTAATACTTATTCACTTGATGATGGAAGTATTCTTCTCTTGCACTTGAGGAATTGAGCTTGGATCACTTAGAAACAAAGCTTTATAATTAAATGATCAAAGGATTTTAGAGAGGATATGTGGGCTGTTTTGGGCAGAAAGAATGAGTGCAAAAAGGTGAGAAAATAGTGGGGAAAAGTCCAGTATTTATAGGACAAACTGGGGGAGTGTCTGCCTAGGGGCGATCCACTTAAATAGGTGGGTGGTCCCCTTAAAATTAAGGGGGCCGCCCATGTATTTAAGGGGGCCGCCCTAGACTAGGGCCTCCCAGTTTATCTTTTGTGTAGGGGGGGTTTTCTAGAACTTTTCTAGCCGTTTTAGGACCGAAAATTTGAATTTCAAAATGTTTATTTTGCTCAAAACATTTCTTTTAATTGTAGAAAATGTTTTGTAATGTTTATAAAAATGTTTACAATATTTTATAAAAGTTTGAGGTTGAATAAAAATTTCCTTTGATCATAAAATGCATTAAGCATTTATTTATTCATACCTTTAAGTGATATAATTATTGAAATGAAATTTACTACTAATTACTTGTTTACGTTTAATTTTACATTGAACGTTTTTATATTTTGTGATTATCAAAACGTAAAGACGTGAAAAATATTAATAATGTTTTTAGGCATTATATTTTGTCAACACCACCTTATGACTTCAGAATCATCGTGAAATTAAGAAGTTGTTGGGTATAAGATCGTAACCATAAAACCTTTTCCGAGTAGCACATTTTGAGTTGTTTAGATCACTTATAAATTTCAAGATTACATTTTAATTACATTTCTCCCCTTATTTTAAATACTAATTTACTTAGTTTTTGAAATACATTGTGATTAAAATTTGTCATGAAGATTATGTGGGAAAAGTATTATTAGCATGAATTATATGGAACATTAACTTGCTCCCCCTCAATTTTACATATGTTTGACACCAAAAAAATGATACCTAGTTGTAAAATGAATATAAAATTGAGGGTTAGCATTGTTGAGCATACAATTTTGAAAGATTATGAATTGTCATTGAAAAATTCTTGAAAATTTGTGCTCAACCACTTAATCATCTTATAACATATAATCTATTGAGTAGTCATTATTATTCCACATATGTTATAAAGATTGGTATGTGGTTAAATACACATACCTTTGACCTGCTAAATATGAGTAGTGTTAGCATCTTAACTTATATTTAACGGTGATTTCGTTTTTAAGCTTGGTTTGGGACAAGTGAAAAATCGGGAACGATGAGTCTATCCTTTTTTGGGTATTTTAGGATTGAAGTGCTTCTTGTTCTATGACCCTAAAGGTTATGAAAATAACGAAATTCCAGACATTCTAGTTAGAAAGAGAAAAAAGAAAAATATAAAAAATATGTGTGGCAATTAGTGCAAATATATAAAAATGGTCAAAACAGGGCTTTTCAAAGCTATTGAGTTCTTAATTCCTTAAGTTGAACACTTAGCTACTTTTCGAGGTAATTAGTCGAGGGGAATTAAGACTCTTAGTTTTCTAAAGTGTTTACTTATAGCATTACGTGAGGATACGGTAATAGTTTAGTATGGGAGATTTTGGTACGTGCTTAATTACACATACCTGTTACCTAATAAAACGAGCCTAAAATGACCAAATATATCAAAAATGCATTGTATTTGTGTGTTTTGTGATTTATGATGTGCAGGTAACGGATATTCACTAAAGGACAAAAAATAAAGCCAAAATCGACAAAATTAAGCACGGGAATGGAAAGAGCATGAAAAGCCGAAGCCAAAGATATAAGCATCTTATTAGGCCAACTCACACCCAAGTTAATGGGCCGAGTCAGCCCATTAAGCTTATTTATTAAATTAAAAGCCCATGATATAAGCCTAAATCATTTATAAAAGTACAAGCCCAAAGTTAAAAAAACCAAGTCCAACCATATTCCTGTTAAAACCCTTTACACCGTTAGTCCTTAGGGACTAACACAGTTAGTCCCTAACCCTTTGCACCGTTAGTCCTTACACCCTTAACACCGTTACCTTTTACCCCTAACCATGTTATAAATTAATCAATTAAACCTTTCCCGCTAAAAAACGTCACTATTCACTACCCTTGTCATTTGTACCTTGCAACCCGACAAAACTCATTTAACCTTTTCCCCATGAAATGACAAACCCTATTTAACCTATTCCCCCCAAGAAATGACAAGACACGTTGGCAATCCTATGCTAATCGATTGGTTGATGGACATCAAGGGCTGTGATCATGATAAAGAAGCACAACAATGGATTCAAGGGCTATGATTTAAGGCTTAGAGAGCACTCTCAAACCCTCTCACAGAAGAAACACACCTCAAAGCTAGAGCTTCTTAATTCGGCTATAAATAGAGGGTGTTTTCACACATTAAGGCATGACGTAATTTAGTGTAGTTTTTAATCAAGTCTTATTATTGTATTTTACAGCTTATTGTAACTTTCTTTCAAGTATTGTAAACGTTTTTAAGGTTTAATGAAATTTTAAGTTTTTATGTTAAAATTCTGTGTTTGTGTTAATGAATTATTTGCTTTAAAAATGGTCTAATAAGCTCATATAAGCTCTTGTTTAAACTGTTTTACTAAAGCAATTTGAACTTTTACGTAGCTTATAGTGTTTAAGCTAATTTCACCAAAAAAATCCACCCCTAAAAATACGTCAGCTTAACTTGGAAGATAAGCCAAACCTAAAAGGGCTTATAGACCCCACTAGCTTGTGCAAACAAGGTAGAGCTTGTTGATAAGCTCTTTTGGGCATGTGTTAGCCTTGTTTTGAGCAAAGGCTTATGTAAGTTAAAAAAAAATCGCTTTTAAAGCTTATTTTCTGTATTTGCTTATCCACTGCTTATTTTTGTCTTATTATTGCTCATGATTGGTTATTCTGTCCTTATAAATGCTTTTCATGTTTTTGTTATGACTTTTATGTCCTTTGGATTTGATTTCATTTAAACTGTCTTAGTTTTAGTTAAAACTACTTAATTTGTTTGCTTATAGTTAAGTGCTTATTGAAGGTTGGATTTTGCTTATTTATGCTTAATATCCATAGTTCATTATCCGTTTTCAAAAATCAAGGTTTACTTGGATCTGTTTTGGCTTAAAATGAGTTTTCAAGAATTTAAAGGGGTGTTTGGCACAAGTAGCACTAACCCATGTTAGTGCTGCTTGAGTCTCTTTTAACCTAAAAGCCAACTTTAAAAAGCTTTAAATAGGCCTTAAAGTCAGTTTTCATAAGTTTTTAATAGGTTTTGTTAAGTTTTAAAGTATTTTGTATCAAAAGTTGAAGTCTGCTAGTTTTATAAGTCTTTAAATCAGCTTATTAGCCAATGGTCTTAAAATATATTTGTGGTATGGTTTTTGTGTTTAAAATGTGGAATCTAATGCATTAAATTGATATGTTTTGAATCATATGGTTTTGAAAAGTTTTGTTTTGAAAACCGTTAAGTATGCAGGTTTTAGTTTTAAAGGTTAAAAGTCAGTTTTTGATCTTCAAATTTATGTTAGTTAATAGTTGTTTTAGGGTTTGAATTTGATAGCATAAGCTTATTGTAGTATAAGCTCAATTTGTTTGAGCTTATTTTGTAGTTTAGCTTTCATTTGCCTAGCTTAAATTTAGGCTGCAAATAGCATTTAACTCAAAAAGGTCAAAACAGAGTCAAGTTTTTGTTGTCACTTTCAAATTAGATTTCTAGCTTATTTATAGGTCTTAATTTCTAAAGTTTAGTTTGAATTTGCTTATTGAGTCATGATCTTCATCTGTTTTTAGGTCTTAGCTTTAAATTTTGCTTTTTGAGTCTTTAAAATAAGCTGCAAATCTCTCATTCTGTTCAAAAAGCCAAAAATAAAGTAGTATAATCTGTTACGTTCAGCTGCATTTTCTAGCTCATTTTTTAAACTTAGTCAGCCTAATTTAGCTTATTTATGTTATATGAGTCTTGTGCTTTATCTGTTTTTAAATTCTAGCTTTTGCCTTTTGCTTATTAGTTAAGTAAGTTAGCTCAAAAAGTGGTCTAAGTCCTTTAATCCTTTTTTAAGGTCTGTTGTTGCTTTCAGCTTGTTTTTTTTGCTCATTTTTATTCATTAGTGCTTATTAGGTCTAGGTTAGGATCTATTTTTAGCTTATTAGGTTTCTAACTGCTTATTTAGTCCTAAAAGTTCAAAACAGTTTAGCATAATCTCACTTAGCTTAAAAAACCAAAACTGTCATCTTTTTATAAGCTTTTTCTAGCTTATTTTAAAGTTCTGTTAAAAGTGTTTTTTTAAGTTGCTTATTTTGGTCTTATATTTAGCTGTTTTAAAAAGAAATAAAAAAAATTACTAAAAGGGAATCCACAGGGTTTGAACCTGTGACCTCCCCCTTTCTTATAGCATACGTTTTAACTCACAACACACTCACCATCTGCGCCCTTGGGACTTTTTCGTTATACATCCATACCATTTTATTTTTAACCCCTTTTGGCAGTTTAAGCTTTCAGCTCTATTTAGCTTATTTCCAGCTTATTCAAATAAGCTGTTAGACCCATTTTATTTTTCTTAGGATCACGCTATTTTATACTTAGTAGATCTATTTTAACTTATTGGTTTCTAACTGCTTATTTAGTCCTAAAAGTTTCAAACAGTTACATATCAATCTCCACTTATTAAAAAAAAACCAACAACTGTCCATCTTTTTATAACTTTTTCTAGCTTATTTTTAAGTCTGTCAAATAGTGCATTTTTTAAAGTTAGCTTATTTTGGTCTTATAATTAGCTGTTTTTAAAAAAGAAATAAAACATAATTTTTACAAAAATGGTAAGTCCAGGGTTCGAACCTGGTACCTCCCCCTTCTATAGCTTACATTTTTATCTCACAACAAAGGGTGCACTCACATCGGCGCCCTGTGACTTTTTTCGTTATACATCCATACCATTTTATTTTTAACCCCTTTTGGCAGTTTAAGCTTTCAGCTCTATTTAGCTTATTTCCAGCTTATTCAAATAAGCTGTTAGACCCATTTTATTTTTCTTAGGATTAGATTTATTTAAAGTAATTTTCATGATTTTTTTGGATTTTTCTAAATTAGTTTAGTATTTTTTATAATATTTTTAGATTAAATATGTTTTTAATTCATAATAAATAAAATAAAAGTCAAAAAAATATAATTCTTTTTTCTAAAATTATTTTTAATCATTAGGACCTTTAGAAATTAAATTTGCATTTTTAGGGTTAAAATTTGATAATTTAGGTTTTTAAGTCGCGTTTTTTAGATTCCCATTATCGTTTTTAACTTAAATCTTTAATTGCTTTAATTGTTGCTTGCCTTTTTTTTTGCAGTAGTAGAAATAGAATCAAAACCAAATCTTTGATCATTCAAATCGCGCGATCACAAACTTAACCACGATTTTCCATTCACGCTTCGTTGGGACTACGACCCGGGAGGTTTTGAACTTTACTTTGGTTAAAAGTAATTTTCTAAACACCTTACGGAATACTTTCTCTCACTATAATTTTATATTTTAGTTTTAGTTATATATTAAATATATATTAAGTATTTATTATATATACTATAAGCTAAAGTGAATCAGTGGTCTGGATCTCTTACGAGATGATGATGGTAACTCTGATGAAAGTAGTGGATACCAGGTGGATGATGGTGCAACTCTCCATCGGTTCATGGCTGCTCTGTAGCCTAGTGGCATCGGGATCTCCTTTCCCGGTTGATTGATAAGGACAAGGCTAGTAGGTAGGGATCAGGTAGATGGTGGATGAACAACCGATGTCGAAGCGGTCTGGATGTGGAGTGATTCAGCAGTCTCACTCAGATCCTTGATAACGCTCAAATTAAGTATATTCTTAGTAGCGTTATCCGTACTTTTACATATGTTATTTGGCTATTTTTTATATGCTTTTGTTACTTAATTGTTCCAAATTGTGTTTGCAAGTCTATTTGTAGCCAAGTACAGGAAAAACAAGAAAAAGACGAAGAAACGAAGAACAAATGAAGTTTTATGCAAGTACGAAGAATCCCTCACAAAGAACAAGCTCGGGAAGCAATTCAACAAAAAAAAAGAGTGAACCATACAAGCTTCCAAGGCCCAAGTTAGAGTTTAAATGGAGTTTTATTGATGTATAATGACCCACGATCAAGCACGACTCCAACAGGAAGCTAATACGTAAAATCAAGAAAAATATATTTTTAGTCGTGTGGCTAGCTGCCCGGCTGGAGTAGTGCCGCCCGACAGAGGGGTATGCCGCCTGGCTCTTGGTATCCACGTTTTTCTACTTTATACTTGAAGACTCATGACGAATCAAGAAAGATCTAGACCCTCTTAGCCGACTTTGGACAACCCTTGAGCCCAAGAAAAGCCCTGGAACCGCCATATTGTGTTAGTATAAATACATGACACATCTACACCATTTGACACACACTCCATATCATAACCCCTACCTTTCTTAACCTATCTCCACCACAACTTACACCTCTCTATTCTACCACCCCCCATACGTTTCCAGAAGTCTTACGGGGTTGGTTTTGGTTAGTTTAGTCGCCACTTACATCCCATAATTCATGAAAGAGTAGAGAAGAAAAACCTAGATCAATAAACTATCCAATCTTCAACAATCCTTGTTTTTAAATACCCCAAGGGCATACACTCACAACATGAGGCTGATTCCATGAAGGTTTTGGGTATGAGGAATTGTATTTTGGTTGTTCTTATGGCTAGAAGCTTTCATACTTTGAACTCTAATGTTTGGTAACTTCTTTAATATTCAATCATGTTTATGTTTATGTTTGTGGTGATTTATGTGTTTTGTGATTCAGTTATGTTACGAATTGTGTCTTAATACTTGTTTGGTTCTTATGAAAACTTATGATAAAGGGATGTTTGGATTTAACTAGTGTTTGTTTGAATCATGGTGATAACAACATATTTGGTTAAATTGAAGCTTATTCTTGTTTATTGTTTTGGTTAATCATTGTTGAGTCTTTAGGTCGAAAGGATTCTCAATTGTGGTTGATTTCAATTCATTAGTCGACAAATGATTTGGTCTTGTGCTTTGTGACGATTGCTGAAGCGAATTAATAAACATAACAAGTAAAGGTTTAATTTAGATTAAAGGTCGAAAGGAGTCTTTTGGATATGTGTGTTCTAATCATCTTTTAAGTAAATGGAACTTAACAATCGATGGCATCAAAGTCTATAGGTCGAAAGGATTCTTTAATGTTGTTGGTTAGGCATAAGGCTCATGATATGACCAATTGATTGAGACTTATGTATAATTTATTTATAAGACACTAAACTATTGTTATTGGTTCTATAGGTCGAAAGGATTATCAATGATAATATGTTTTCCAAACAAAACATCCTAATATCCATGTGATCATTTGACTAAACATGTATGTTTCTTGTGTGCCTATTCTCATATTTCTTCTATAGGTGGTTTGATCCGTGACAATCATAACCACCGCCTTGTTACTTGCTTAGACAAACGAACAACATCTGAGTGTAACCAAATCTCTTGGGACGACCTTGATTTACCAATTACTATACTACAAATGACTAGGGTATACTTGTCGAATGTGTCCCTAGTTTAACCGGTAATTCTTGTTTATAAATTTAAAGCTCGATGGAGGCACATCAAGTTTTTGGCGCCGCTGCCGGGGATTTACGTTTGTACTCGTTTGTTTGTTTGCTTGTTGAATTGATTGCTTATTTTCTCATGATGTTTACTTGAATGCTCTCTTGCTTTGTGTTTCAAAATCTCTCATTTCTCATCTTTTGCTAAATGATCTTGGCATCAAAATCAAGTTTTTGATGTTGGGATTCCGTTTCATGTTTGCTAAAAATGCTCGTTTCAATGATTGCTCTCTAAGTGTGCTCGAAATTGTTTGCACAAGAAAAACCACCTAACTTGACCACATGAATTTTGTTTGTCTTTGTTTTCGTGTTTCATGTTTAATTGTGTTCGTTACGTTCATAACATTGTTAGTTTTGTGTTCTTTTCAATACAAATGGGTAGCGAAAATGTGTGTATTAAAAATTCATGCTTTTAGAAAAATCTTTAAGAAGGTTGCCTGCTGGGCGGCACACCTGCTTGTCGGGGCGGCACCACCTAATACAAAAAAAAATTAAACGAGCATCCTGCCAGGCGGCTCGGGCAGTTCTGTTTTAAAAAAAATTACAAAAGTAGCCCACCGGACGGCTCAGTGGCCGTGCCGGGCAGCTCAGTGGGTTCTGAGTAAAAAAAATTATGATTTAAGTGCTTGATTAATTGTTTACAAATGTGTTTTTATGAATGTTTAAGGATGTTTTGATTGTTAGGAATGCTGTGTGTGTTTATTTTGTTTAGTTTAAATTTTGTACTCGTATTACTAACTATATATGCTTGTTTTGTGATGTGTTTGCCTTGTGTTAGATTAAATCAGTTAAATGTTTCATGTTCTGAATAAGTATGTGTTAAAATGTGGTAGTTTATGCTTATTTCAATTTTTAGTCTTATTTAGTTTTTTAATAAAAGTTAGATTAAAGTTTTAAATAAGTTTTGTCAATTGAATTAATTTAGTCCTTTTATAAAAATAAGTAATAAAGCTTCACCTTTAAAAAAAAGCATTAAAAAATGTTTTTATGTTTGTTCGTTTAGAGTAGTCTTATGTTTGTGAGTGTTTAAAATGTTTTTTTTATCATATTTGTAATGTTTAGATATGTTTCATGTTTGTTCGTATTTGTTTAAAGTTTGTTTTATGTTATTTGTGTTAGCGTTCATTTTGTGCTTGTTTAATTTATGTGGTCAAGGAATGAACTTTATGGGTGTGTTCGCTGGAAACCCCACACGAGACTACAACTCGTCACTGGGCCACCGAGGGGTTTTAAGGTTGTTGCATACGCTAATGCAATCGTGTTGCCTACGAAAGTGTGCTTTCTAATTTTTCGTGTTTTGTAGTTTAGTTTATTTTTGCAGATTTAATAAAGCTCATGGAGGATGGATTGGTTGTGATTTTGTAGCGTATACGGACCTTAGAGGCGAATTTGATTGATCTCACAAGCTTATGCTAGCTGTTGCGTAGCAATAATCATATGGAGTTCGATCGCGATTTCTTTTGCCCGGATGTCTGGTTTTCTCTTAGTCTTATTTCCCTATTATTCATACTTTGAAGTTTATTTGTCACAATGACGACAATACAAAACTTAATTGTGGGGGAGGTAAATAGGTAAAACGAGACTGATTTTTAAAATTTTCATATTTTGGGCCAATTTGAAATTTATGTAGACTTGTTTGCCCTTATAGTTGTTTTTACGTCATTAGGTTAATATATTAGAACTTGTGCTTGTAAATAATTACAAATACCGCAGTATGATCACATTCGTTTGATGATAAGTGTATATGCGTGATAAAGAGGCAACCTTAGGAATAAACTCAAATGGCCTTCCATTTTTATCTAAAGGTATTTAGCTAGCCACATCGGTTAGTTAACCACCAATATGGACCCATTTGTTAGCACTTACTTTTAGTGCTAGATACCCTTAGAACACCCGTTAAGCCATCCCGTTCGTTTGATAAAATCCAGAAAAAGAAAAAAAATATGTAACTTTAAACCTTAGTCTAACCTTTGTCAAAGTCTAAATGGTGGGTTGCTAGATGCTTGGTATGTTGGATAGTTTTTGATGATTAGTAGTTATGCCACACTTCGCCATTTGTGTGTGCCATTCCGACAAAGATGAAGATGCGCAGCTTCATTGATGTATTTTTGTGGTGTATGTTTATACGAAGTGTGGGGGAGATGTGATGTGAAGAAAAAAAAATATATGAAAAAAAACAAAAATAGCCAATGAGCTATAAATTATTACGAAGATAAAGGAAGATGAAGTGATTGAGATATCGATTAGCCAATGTGCTAAGACGTGATATACCTATGTGGTCGATATGTGAAGGAGGAATAAATTGGTAACTATAATCACTTTTGGGTTTGCGGTTTGATTGGTGACTAGCAACAATTGGGACTTAGACTTTTGACTTATATGCTCGTGATACACCCTTACAAATAAAGAATACCATGCCTTATCCATACCCCTTACTAACCCGAAGCCTAAATGTTAGAACCCAATAAAAGTCCTCTTTAGATGTGTACAATTGGTGCTTACGCCCCATCGGTTTTTGTTTTGTTTTTATCTTTCTTTTCTATAATTTTCTTGAGGATAAGCAAACCCTTAAATGTGAGGGGTGTTTGCACCTTTTGCGCTCACTTATAAAAAAACAAAAATATATCGATATTTAAAATAAAAAATTAAAATTCCATTTAGGAACTTTCTTTCTAGATTTCTTTCCTTATATTTGCTTGAGGGCAAGCAAATTTTCTTTTACCTGCTCGAGGGCGAGCAGAACTTAAGTGTGGGGGAATTTGATAACGCTCAAATTGAGTATATTCTTAGTAGCGTTATCCGTACTTTTGTATATGTTATTTGGCTATTTTTTATATGCTTTTGTTACTTAATTGTACCAAAGTGTGTTTGCAAGTCTATTTGTAGCCAAGTACAGGAAAAGCAAGAAAAAGACGAAGAAACGAAGAACAAATGAAGTTTTATGCACGTACGAAGAATCCCTCGTAAAGAACAAGCTCGGGAAGCAATTCAACAAAAAAAAAAGTGAACCATACAAGCTTCCAAGGCCCAAGATAGAGTTTAAATAGAGTTTTATTGATGTATAATGACCCACGACCAAGCACGACTCAAATGGGAAGCTAATACGCAAAATCAAGAAAAATATATTTTTGGTCGTGTGGCTAGCCGCCCGGCAGGAGCTCTTGCCGCCCGGCTGGAGTAGTGCCGCCTGGCAAAGGGGTGTGCCGCCCGGCTCTTGGTGTCCACGTTTTTCTACTTCATACTTGAAGACTCATGACGAATCAAGAAAGATCTAGACCCTCTTAGCCGACTTTGGACAACCCTTAAGCCCAAGAAAAGCCCTAGAACCGCCATATTGTGTTAGTATAAATAGAGGACACATCTACACCATTTGACACACACTCCAAATCATAAACCCTACCTTTCTTAACCTATCTCCACCACAACTCACACCTCTCTATTCTACCACCCCCCACACGTTTCCAAAAGTGTTGGGGGGTTGGTTTTGGTTAGTTTAGTCGCCACTTACATCCCATAATTCATGAAAGAATAGAGAAGAAAACCCTAGATCCATAAACTATCCAATCTTCAACAATCCTTGTTTCCAAATACCCCAAGGGCGTACACTCACAACATGAGGCTGATTCCATGAAGGTTTTGGGTAGGAGGAATTGTATTTTGGTTGTTCTTATGGCTAGAAGCTTTCATACTTTGAACTCTAATGTTTGGTAACTTCTTCTTTAATATTCAATCATGTTTATGTTTATGTTTGTGGTGACTTATGTGTTTTGTGATTCGGTTGATGTTATGAATTGTGTCTTAATACTTGTTTGGTTCTTATGAAAACTTGTGATAAAGGGATGTTTTGATTAAACTAGTCTTTGTTTAAATCATGATGATAACAACATATTTGGTTAAATTGAAGCTTGTTCTTGTTTATTGTTTTGGTTAACCATTGTTGAGTCTATAGGTCGAAAGGATTCTTAATTGTGGTTGATTTCAATTCATTAGTCGACGAATGATTTGGTCTTGTGTGTTGATCCCACTTTAATAGGTCTTGCTTAGCTTGTATGAAGCTTAGTTGTATTGAGTAAATCCAAGACAACTATGGTAGAAACTTTGATTATGAATATCAAAGACTGCGAAATCTAGTCAATGATACTAAGAAGAATTATTTATAAAACAGTAACGTAAAATTAATAACAAGACAGATTACCAAACTTTTAGCCTCAATATGAAACGAACACTCTTAATAGTGTTGGGGTTTACAAAACCTTGAAGCTACGAATATCAAAGATGTACATCTAACATTATGCCCTAGAACCTCCTTTTATACACCAAGGAGTCGTACAAGGCTTACAATACTTTTCTAACTTATCAAGATCTTTTCTATAAACAAACGTAATCTATTAAACGAATAAGTTATACATATCTTCTTTACAAATAACTAATACTTATCTTCGTAAGTATTCTTGTTCTCCAATCAATCTTTGATCTCATCTCTGTCAGCATATTCCTTCCAGCAGTAGTAATCACTCAACAGTTGTAACTGAGCACAAGCAACATTAACTACTTAGAAATTTACTCTAGTAGTACTAACATATACTAGCAGTACTAACTTTTGTACTAGCAGTAGTAACTTTTATACTACCAGTACTAACTACTTAGCATAATTTTCATTAGTATTACCAGCAACACTAAGTTATGCTTGACAGCACTAATATATACCTGAGCAGCAGTAACTCCAAGAATATCTTGAAGTCTTTTAAACCCAACAATCCTCCCTTAAACTTGATGTTCATCTTCTAAATCTTCAAGTTTCATTAAAAGTCTTCACCATCACCAGGAGGATGCATTCAAACACTTCATTGACCCTTTTCCTGCTTTGTCATGAGCTTGAGTAGTTGATAACACATCTCATTCTAACGGTCAGCTTGAAGCTTTTTGTTCAGCATGTTTGAGTCCTTCTCTATTTTAATTCTGACTATCTTTTTTTCATCTCAACACTAATTGACGTTTTTTTTTCTTATAGGCTCTTTTCTTCTCTTCTTTTACTTCTTTTTTTTTTTACTTTTCTTTTCATTAAGGTTACTATTTCGACTGTATTCATTCCTTATAATTTTTAATTATGACAGACTTCTCTATCGTCTTTTTTTTTTTGTTTTATCTTCTTCATTACTTATACCCTTGTCTTTTTTTTTTTTCACTTTTTCATATCGTCTACCATTATTCATGTCCCCTTTTCTTATTATAACCTTGATCACTTCCCTGACAAACCCCCCCCCCTTTTAACACCTCCCTTTCAACCTACCACCCTCTTTTACTCCTCTCCACCCCTTTATCCTCTCTCACTCCTTCTTTTTTCGCTTTTACTCTACTTACGTTTTCACTATTTTCCTACTTTTTCACATCTTTCTTTCATCACTCATCCACGTATCTTTTTACATTTTTTAATACTATTATTCTATCCCTTACTAATCTCATTTGCTACATTCACTTACATCATCTTCTTTTCCTCACTTTCCCCTTCCTCTTTTTCTTTTCTTACTCATTCCTTTTCCCTATCCACTTGTTCACTGTTTTTTTTTTGTTTCTTCACAATTCTGATCTTCCTCTTATCTGTCAATTACTTTTACCTCTTTTAACTCTAGTTTTCTTTTTTTATCACTGCTTTTTATTTTAATCCTTATGGTTATAACTATTTATTTTTCTTTATTCTCTTTTTCCACTTAATTTTTAGTTCCTCATTTTACTTTTACTTTACCCTTTCTCTTCCTCTCTTTCTCACTACTCCCCTTATTTTACTCGACTGTCTCTGTATTTTTACTTTCGAACTGCAGTTGTTTTTCTCCAATATTCAGTAAACTCATTAACTTTTAGTTCTCTTCTCTTTTTTTTTTACATGTTCTTACAACTTTTCTTATCTTCTCCGTGCTGTTTTTACTCACTTTTATCCTTCTTTTTCCATTCCTTTCCCCTTTAAATTTATAGTACACTCTCATTCATATTTGTCCTTATCTTGTGTCTTCATTTCTTACTTTTTGTCCTTTTTTCTCTATTAATCCCTGGCTGTCACATTCATTGCCGCAACCTTCTTTATTATTCCGATCTTAATTCATCATTCTTCATTTTAACCTTATAAATTAGGTATTGTTTCATCCTTTCCTATTATTTTTATTTTATATCTGTATGTATAGGGTTGAATTTTTAATTTCTTTTTCTCCCGTCATTAATTTTTAATTTCTACACCTTTTTTCTTAGAATTTTTCTTACCTAATTTCGTTAGCTGCATTTTCTCTCGCATTGATTACCTAGCAAATCTAATATGAAGCATATAATAAAATAGTAAAATCCAAGACCACAATAGTAGAAACATAGTATTAAGCATATCAAAGACAATGCTAAATCTATTCATATGATACTAATAAGAATTTTATAAAAACATTAACGAAAATAATAACAAGACAGATTACCAAACTTTCAGCCTCAATATGAAACGAACACTCTTAATAGTGTTAGGGTTTACAAAACCTTGAAGCTACGAATATCAAAGAAGACATCTAACAATAGCCAAGAACCTACTTTTATACACCAATGAGTCCTACAAGGCTTACACTACTTTTCTAACTTATCCAAGTATTTTTCAATAAACAAACGTATTCCTTTAAAACGAATAAGTTATACATATCTTCTTTACTAATAACTAAAACTTAACTTCGTAAGTATTCTTGTTTCTCCAATCAATCTTTTGATCTCATCTCGGTCAACATAATTCCGATCCAGCAGTATTAATTCACTCAACATTTTTAACTAGAGCACAAGCAGCGATTTAACTTTACTTAGAAATTTACTCTAGCAATGTCTACAAACATATACTTATCAGTACCTAACTTTTTTACTAGCAGTAATAACACTATTTTTAGTATATATTTTAGTCTTCAACTCTGAGCATCTTAACTCAACTGCAGCAGTAATTTCTACTAACAGTACAAATTATACTAACAATAGTAACCAGCAGTAAGTAACATTTTATACTACAGTACTAACTACTTAGCGATAATTTCATTAGTATTACCAGAGCAGCACAAAGTTATGCTGAACACTAATATATACCTGAGCAGCAGTAACTCCAAGAATATCTTGAAGTCTTTTAAACCCAACAATCCTCCCTTAAACTTGATGTTCATCTTCTAAATCTTCAAGTTTCATTAAAAGTCTTCACCATCACCAGGAGGATGCATTCAAACACTTCATTGACCCTTTTCCTGCTTTGTCGTGAGCTTGAGTAGTTGATAACACATCTCATTCTAATGATCAGCTTGAAGTTTTTTGTTCAACATGTAGATTTTTAAACCTTACAAAGTGCACTCTACAGTTATCAAACAACTTCCAAACAGTCACTTTGTACCCTTGTAGATTTCTTCATACATCACTTTTAATGTCAGGTTCAAACATTACTTTCAAATCTCCCCATAACACTCTTTCATATTCATCAACTGGCCTGTTTATTCCATGCTTTTCTTTGACCAACTTCCAAAGAGTTTCTTAGTCTTCTCTGTTAATACCCTGAAGCATCATAATCATTGATGAATATCTTTTTGAACTTCCATCAGCTCTTATCAAGTGATAGAATCCCTCCTGTCCTTCTTTAACAATCATTGAAGGTTTTGTGGCTAGAGGTATAGCATCAATTGCTATTTCCTCTTCATCTTGAACTATCTCAATATGCTTTTTCATTTCTTCCTCCTCTGGATCATCATCTTTTTCAGCTTCTACATGCTTATCTATCTTCTGCTTCTTTGACTTATCAGACTCAAGTTCATTCCCTGCTCTTTTAGAAATTTCCTTTGTTCTTGTCTCACTACCTTTCACTACTTTTGAATTCATGTCCACAAAAGTATTTACTCTTTTCATCTCCTTATCAAACAACTTCTGGATTTCATCATAGCTTTTGCTCTTCAACTGACTATGTTTGAATCTAGCTATATTTTTCAAATAGGTGGACATTTGATTTCTCTTTTGAGATTTGGTAGGTGGCTTTCTTCTTATCTATTCAGCTTCAAGCTTTGCAAAATGCTTCTTTCTTCTGTTCATGAGCTCTACAAACAATCTTGATCTTTCCTCAATGGTTATCTCTCCCTATTCTTCTGCTTGTAGCCTCTGAGCTAATTCAAAGTCTGCTTCCATCATAGCTTGTGTGTTATCATATGATTCAATCAAAACTATATTGACTTCTTCTTCCTTTTGCCTTGCAAGCCTTTCTTCTTCTATAAGTTCAGCTTGCATCTGAGCTTCAAGATTTCTAGCCATTTCTTCATCAAGAGCAATTTGATATCTCTTCTTTAATGGCTTTTCAGGCTCCACTATTTTTCCTTTGCCTTTGTATTTTACTTGTGGAAGTTGTGATTGTGAAGAAGAAAATATTTTTGTAGATGCAGGTACTTGTTCTTCCTGATCATGAAATATAATTCCCTTAGCCCTTGGTAAAACAGATGTAACTGTTGTAACAGCAGTTGTAACAGGCTTGGGTTTTGCAGTTTTGATCTCAATCAAAGTTTGAACAAGAGTCAATTCATCTGGAATTTCAACACTGGCAGTAGTAACTACTTCACCAGCAGTAGTAACTGGATCAACATCACTAACTGAAATTGACTTTGTAGTTGTAGCAACACTGACTACAGGCTCTTCAACCACCTTTTCAAACTTAATTTCCTGCTCTTCCAACACACCTGTATCAAACATCAGGTTGTCTTCATTCATCTCTTGAGTCTCATCCACCCAAGTCACTTCTGCATCAGCATCAAGATTAACAATTTTCCTCCCCTGTTTGGATGCATCCTCCTAATCACCCAAACTGACATCATTAGAGGATTCTACCCTGCTAGTTGAACCAACTTTCCTTAATCTCTTGAACCCTGGAGTTCTTAACTTCCTTCTCTTTTCTAATTGCTTGACTCTCTTCTTTAAGCTAACAATCTCCTTTGCTTGAGCAGTCTTGGCTTTCTCCAAATTAAGGACTTTCTCCTGTAGGCTGGTACATAAATTCATCAATTCAGAAAGTTGCATACTATCCTCACCACTTTAAGGTGGATCATAGGAATGGGTAGATACATGAGCCTCATCAGTGACAGGCTCTGTAAAACCACTGTCTTTCCTCTGTTTCCTCCTTGACATCTTCTTTTGAGGTTTAAATGATGATGGTTGAAAAATAATGGGTGTGGAATAGGAATCAGAAGGAGCAGCTGAATCTTCACCCAAAACGCAACCAAATTGTGAGTTTCAGCAAACTTTGAGGTCGACATTATGATGGGTTTTGATGATAAAATGATAAAATTGAGTTAGGGTTTATGATTAGAGAGTATATCAAGGTGTAAAATCGATCGAATGAGTGATAGAAACCCTTAATTGAAGTATTTATGAAATCACCCTCAGCATCATTAACTTGAACTGGCAGCATTAAGTTAAGCCTAATAGTATTAACTAACCCAACAGTAGTAAGTTATGCCTGACAGCATTAACTTATGCCTAACAACAGTAAGTATATGCCTAGCAGCATAAACTAATACGGGCAGTAGTAAATTAAGCCTAACAGCATTAACTAAAGCTTAGCACCATTAAGTTTAAGCTGAGCAGCATTAACTTTAAGACACCATTATTAACCTCAATTTCTTTTCAAAAAGCATTTCCATCATCAATTTTGATTCTCGCAAGCTCTCTTTCTATTTTTGATCTCACAATATCTCTCATTTCTTTTTCGCACCAATTCACTCTATCT
The DNA here is from genome assembly GCA_026074375.1 of Tanacetum coccineum. Taxonomy (NCBI): domain Eukaryota; kingdom Viridiplantae; phylum Streptophyta; class Magnoliopsida; order Asterales; family Asteraceae; genus Tanacetum; species Tanacetum coccineum. The sequence continues at coordinate 57,702 of BQNB010001817.1, read as the reverse complement.
GTTTTTCATTCACACATCTTTTCAAATAATTTTGGTATAAAATTCCATCAATTTCTTTAGTTTCATGTTGTCCTCCCTACTTCCAAGTGTGTTAACTCTTGAGAGAGGTGGATCATTGGACTGTTTAAATGCAGCCTTGACTCTCGTCACTTAATACATATAAATAAATATAAAAATACATAATAAGGATAAGATCAATAATAGAAGAGATAAGTATTCTGTGAGGCTTTCAAAAGATTTCACTTTTGACCAAAGCAAAACCCTAAAAACCTACCCGGGTCATTTCCCAACGAGGTGTGAATTGAGAATCGGTTACGTTCGTGATCGCGTTTTTGAATGCTTTTAAAGTTTTTTGGTTTGGATTCTAATTCTACTGATAATAAGCAAAGAAAAGTAAAGAAAGCCTAAAAACGAAAGCAACTAAAGCTTAAAACCTAAAAACGATAACGGGATTCAAATCCCGTTCTTTAAAAAACTAAATTCTTCAAAATTAACTCTACAAACGCAAATTTAATTTTTCTAAGTCCTAAAAAAATAAAAGAAAATTTTTAAAAAAAGAATTATATTTTTTTGACTTTTATTTAATTTTTATGAATTAAAAACTGATTTAATCTAAAAAAATTAATTAAAAATACTAAACTAAAGGGGAAAAATCTGAAAAAATTCTGAAAAGTCCTTTAAACAGTGCTTGATCTAGGAAAATTAAAATCGGTGGAACAACTTATTTAAATAAGCCAGAAATAAGCTAAAATGGGCTGGTAGGCTTAATGGTTAAAAGGGGCTTAAATAATAAATGGTGCAAACATTGGCCAGATGGCCCTACTGGTGCTAATGGTTAGTGTGTGTTGTTTGGGACGTGTGTGTGCAAAGGGAGAGGTCACAGGTTCGACCCATGTGGCCTCTCCTTTTTAACAAACATTTTTTTAAAACTTATAAAATAAGCAAAAACAACAAACTTTAAAAAAACAACTTTTTATAAAACTTAAAAATAAGCAAAATATAAGTAAAGAAAAAGTGACAGTTTTTACTTTTTTTTACACTAAGACTTAAAGCTGAACTAGTTGGCTTTTTAAAACACAATAAGCAAATGCAACTACAAAATAAGCAAACACAGATATACACCTACACCTAATAAGCACTTGAGAACATAAATACGCAAAAACAACAAGCAGCAGAGGTCTGAAAAGTCAATAAGCTAATTGGCCAAATGTGTTGACCAAACAGCCTAAAGGGGCACTTTTGAGCTTAATTTTAAGCCACAAAATGGATCCTTATGGCTATGAGATTTGTATGATCTTAAAGCTTATCCTAAGGGCTACAATAATCAACAAACAAAAAGTGGTTTGAAATTCAAATAGGCCATGCAAATTCTTATAGAAAATGGCTGATCACACTCAGTGCATGCTGAGTTTTGGTTTTCTTTTAAAAGACAACTAGGCTTAGTGCAGGCTTAATGTAAGCTAGTAAAACAAGTTAAAAATATAAAATAAGTTGAAATAGATCAAATCTAAGCTACAAACTACTATTGTTTTCAATTTCAGACCCTAGTACAGCTTTTAACTAAAAAAATAGAATTGAAAAAAAGCTTTTTAAAACTGAAAGGTACTTAGACACATTTGAGCAAACTTTTACAAGACTAAAACAACTCATACTACTCTTAGTCTAGTGCATTTAGACAGCATAGACAACATAAAAACAACACTCAAAAGCAGTTTTCAAGGTCCTTTATCAAATAAGTTTATTCAAAATAGATTCAACACACAGATTTGGAAAACTTATAGACACAACCATAAAACTTACTTTTAAACTTTAAGGCTTTTTAAAAACAGATGAACACAACTCAAAAGGGCTTGTTTAAGTTAAATGAATGACCCAAAAAGTTTTCTAAACCATTTTGACCCGTTTTACCCCTTAACCCAAACACCCCTTAAAGTTTCCAAAATCTGTTTTAAAACTTGTTTAGACTGATTTAAGCCAAGTATTTTAATAGACAGATGACAAGCAATCTATATTAACTAATAATAAGCATATAGAACTCAGAAATAAGCACTTAAGATGAGCAAACAAGATTATGCAGATTATAAGCTATAAAAGACAGTTTTAAAGCAAAACATACACAAAGAACATATAAACTATAAGAAGGCATAAACAAGCATCAAACATTAATAAAAAGCACAAATAAGCAGATACAAACAGTGAATAAGCAAGAATAAGCAAATGAACAGTAAATGAGCAAAAAATGGAAAAATGGAACTTACGAAAGTCCTTAGCTTTTGTGAATGATTTAAGCACTCAAATCAGTTCTAAACCAACCTATATTCTTCCCAAGAAGCTCTAACCCATGGCCATCCAATATACACCATGCTTCATGAATTTCTTGACAGATTTTTGAGTGATTTTTATAATTTTCAAGACAGAAATGTAAACAAGTTTTTATATAAGCTTAGAATGAACCAAAGGCTTATGTAAGAGCTTAATGATAGAATTTAAAGGACAATTAAAGTAAATGACAATATTTTAAAAGAACTTAAAATTTCATTAACTTGAAAAAAAATTACAATGCTTGAATTTAAATGACAAGTAAATTAAATGACAAGCAAATTAAAATGGTCTAATTGTGTTAAAACAAGACTTGACAAAAAAAAATTGAGCTACAATGGCTACTACTTATACTAAAAGTTCTAAGTCTTAGTTCTTCTTGTTGTGCTTCTTCTGTGAGAGGCTGAGAACTTGTGTTTTCTTTGTGAGTAGGTCCAAAAGTCAATCTTAGCCATCAAATATGAGTGTTCTCCAAGTTGTGTGATTAAAGCCCTTGATTTTCTTGTCTTTTTCATCAACCAATCGAAATTTAGGGGATTGCCAAGGTGGCAATTGAGTCATGTGATGAAGTGGGGTTAAGGGAAAGGGATGGTTTTGTTTGGGGGTACAGTAGACGAGGTAAGAGTGACAGGGGTGATGAACAAGGGAATTGGCGGGAAAACATTTTGGTTAGTTAAACTGGTTAAAAGTTTTGGAATTGACAAGATTAGCCCCTTATGTTAATATGTGTGTTTGCAACCACAGTCCTTGTGGTGTACATGAGTTTGTGGATTGGAAATTTAAGCCCTTGAGGTTATATGGATGTTTTTCACATATGGTCCTTGTAGTGAAATAAACTTAACAACAGTATGGAATAGGCTGTTAAGTCTTAACAATTAAAGGGATTTGGGCTTATTTTGCATTTTGGGCCTTAAATTGTTTTTATAAATTAACCATTTAAGTGTCTTGATGTTAATAGCTTAATGGACTGCCCCGACCCATTAGATGGGTGCGGGTTAACCCATTAAGTATTTCTTCGGTTTTGGCTTTGGTTTTGACTTTGACTTCTCGGTGTTGACTTTGACTTTGACTTGTTGACTTTTTCAAGCTCTTTCTATTCCGTGCTCGGTTTTGTCCGTTTTGGCTTTGTTTTTGTCCTTTTTGTTGATATTCGCTTCCTGCACAATATAAATGAAAAACACACAAATACAATGTACTTTTGGTATGTTTTTGGTCTTTTAAGTTCATTTTTATAGGCAAAGGGTGTGTGTAATTAAACACATACCAAAATCCCCCATACTAAACTATTGCCGTGTCCTCACGCAATGCTATAAGTAAACACTTTGGAAAACCAAGAATCTCAATCCTCCTCGACTAATTACCTTGAAAAGTAGCTAAGTGTTCATCGAGGGGAATTAAAGAATCAATACTTTTGAAAAAGCCCCTTTTTGACCTTTTTTAAATATTTACACTTATTCACACACATATTTTTGTATTTTTTATTTTTCTCATTTTTTTGTACTTTTCTTTTAAGCAACTAACTAACATGTTTGACTTTCGTTATTTTCTAACTTTTAGGGATCATAGAACAAGAAACATTTCAATCCTAAAATGCCCCAAAAAGGATAAATTCATCGTTCCTGACTTTTCACTCCGTCACAACCAAGCTAAAAAATGAAATCACTGTTAATACACGTTAAGTTGTAAAACTACTCATACTTGTAAATTGTTGAACTTTCGCTCCCGACCATTTATTCTTATCTTAGGTGAATGTGCCATTTCGAATTTCAACCATGGATCAACGTTTTGCAAAATTTCTATGCTTCACGTTCCACCTAAGAATAATGAGTTTGAAGGCGAGATCATCTCATGTAGCGACTTTCGTCTTGGCACATCCCAACCTTGCGGCTAAGTGACCAGGTTTTGACACCCCACAGAGACTAGTATCGGGACTCACGGACCTTCTGGTTCAACAAAATCATAGGGTTTCCAGCTTATAATATATAACAACTTAAATGAAATAATCTTAGTTCAAAAACATATTTAAATTTAAAAAAAAAAGAGATTTTCCCTATATTTATTAATTCACGTTTACTACACTTAATTTAATTACACGTCTATTAAACTAATGAAATCATCAACCTTTTAGAAGGCTGCAACATCGGTTGTGAGCTGGCAAGATGCAGCAAACTTTTATCAGTCTCTGATAATTACTATGTGCCTTATTTAGAAGACTGCAACATCGGTTGTGAGCCGGCAAGATACAGTAAACTTTTATTAGCCCACAGTTTATTATTATTATTACCTCATTTTTTTTAACATATAATATCATGATATAGAGAAAATTTCTTTTTAGAAAATTTAAGTATAAATTTGAACTAAAATTATTGATATCGAGTATACTTCAAAAATTGTTGATTTACGTTTAATTTTCAAAGAGAGCACGTATTATTAGTCCGATTAGAAGCTCGTGGGAGAGAAAAGCCACAAATTACACTTATGAGCTCTTAAGATTTCCAAATAATCCTTGTTTAGCATCCAACTCATACTTAACTCTATCATTTTTCGTTCTTCGCAAAGATTCGTGAATGCTTAGTCTAAAAGTTAAGGAACAAGCTAGAGCTCAACACGCTCGATCGAGTCAAAATTTATTCTAATTCTACCCAGCAGGAAAGTCAAAATTGTGACAAAACACTTATTTTCTTTTTAAAATTTTTTAAAGTTTTTCATTTTTTTGGTATTTTGGTGGTAAAAACGGGATTACGCGAAAACAACGGCTGTAGGCACAATCAAATCGATAGATCCCCCCATACTAGAACCGAACATTGTCCTCAATGTTTTAAGAAGGGTCTCTACATAAATCCTAAGCCGTTTATTAAGTATGCTCAAAGATAAACGTTAGTCGATAAGATTTGGATATTTGATTCCCAAAATGAAGCTGATGATGTGAAGCTCGAGTGAACGAAGGACAAAACCATGAGCACGAGTCTTCAAAAATTCAGGAAATCCTGGACATATAACACAAAACAAAGTACGGAAAATGGAAGAGGCGAGCCTCTCACACAACATACTTATTTATTACTACTATATAATTATATTAGGATAAGCATGGATTGCCACCCACGAAGCGCTTGTTTAAGGCCACTTAGCTTGACCCGATCCCCCCATACTTGAACTGGTCAAGGGGGATAGAAATGGAGATACGGAACATCCAAAACACGGATGTCCTCTCCATAAGAGCAAGGAAAAATCTCCATCGGGCTTTCAAAATTTTAATGACTTTGAAAGCTTTAGGGCCCCGATGAGATAATTCCAGGAGAAGAGAAGTATGAACTCCTTTAGAAGTGAGAATCCCGGGGGTTTTTCCTCATTTTCAGATGAAAACGAGAGTAGAGTTTCGGACCCGGGAACTTCTTTGTGGAAAGGAAGTTCATAAAGAGGAGGATTAAAATCCTCAAGAATTAAAGAAGCATTAGTGGTCTTCTTTACATTCTTATCCGGTGTTACTCGAATAGTGACTTCAAAAAGGTTCTCATGAATGAGTATACCCGGATTAAATACTTTGTCCTCGTTATTGGTTGAAGGCAAAGCATCAACCTTGGAAAAATCCTCATAGAGAACTGAGTCACACTCGGGGGAAGGAAGGAAATCACTTGATCTAGGGGGATCAAGTTCATCAATCAAGAGTTTAGACTCTTTGATTTTATCTTCCTTGGAGTCAAATGGATCATCATAAACATCATCATTATCGGACTCAAGTTCAACAAGATCATCATCGACATCATCATATAATGGTGGAGATGAATAATCAAGAGTATGTTCATCGGTGAACATCTCGGGAATGGTATCAACAAGATCGTTATTAGGATTTGCAAGATTACCCTCATCAACCGAATCCTCGAGAATAGAATCCATTTCCTTGGTAGGATCATTGTTAAGCAAATATTCTATTTCTCTAAGATCGGATTCGATATCAAAAGGAAGATCATCATTTCCCGGTGGAAATGTGATAAGAGCGAGTTCATCGGCGAACTCCTCGAGTAAAAGGTCGACAGGATCATCATTTCCCGGTGGAAATGAATCACTTGCGAGATAAGCTTCGAATTCTTCCCAAATTAAATCACTTTCTTCTAGGGAAGTAAGTGTGGGAGAAGAAGAAGACTTGGTCACGGGTTCCAAAATCGGAGTGGGATTGCCACTCAATGGATTGATAACTTCCGGTGAAGTTAAATCGATATGAGAAGAAAAAGTGGGATTGCCACTTTGATGATTTGTTATCTTTTCATTTGCAAACAAGTCCTCAAGATAATCTTTATGAGAGACATTGTAGATGTCAATCATGTTGATTGATTCTTTTTTAGGCTTGTTAGAATAGCTTGAAGTATCATGTCTCATATTCAAGATTAATCTTTCGTCACCGTCACGAAGAATCATTTCTTCTCCGTGAACGTCAATCAAAGCACGAGCGGTCCGTAAGAAAGGTCTTCCCAAGATGAGGGGGACTCGAGGATCGCTTTCATAATCAACGATGACAAAATCAGCGGGGAATGTGAACTTTCCAACCGGAACAAAGACATCTCTTGCAATTCCAGCCGGTGTACAAATTGCCCGGTTAGCTAGTTCAAGGGTCATGCGGGTGGAAATAAGCTCGGGTAAACCTAACTTTTTCCAAACCGAGAGTGGCATCAAGTTGATGCTAGCACCTAGATCGGCTAGGGCCTTGCACTTGAGCTCACTAAAACCACACGGAATGAGAAATTTCCCAGGGTCAGATGCTCGTCCCCCATACTTAGAGAGTTATCGGGTTCCACAGTCGGTAAGACAGGTGTGATTGCAATAGTATACTCCTTTTCATCATCATCATCGTAGTAGAAGGCATGACGGTTCCAACTTGGAGTATTAATATACTCTGCCAGCTCCTCATTTACATTTCGCACATCTTGAAGAAGTTTGTTAAGCAATTCTTGTACCTCCTCGGATTGAGCATGCTTAACTTCAAAATATTTGTCCCAAGCTTGCATTAAAACCTTTGGTGTTTCCCTAAAAGAAATACGATTAAACTTTTTTAAAAAGTTTTGTATCGATTCCATTAGGTCTTCTCGGGCTTGCAAAGCTTCCATTCTCATTTCTTTAGGAGGTTGATGAATGACGGGAAATTGCGGGGGTTGAAATTGGTCAAAACCGGAAGAATTAGAATCGTGAAAATTTTGATTCATCGGTTGACATTCAAAAGTCGCATAAGGACCCTCACAATTTTCACAACAAATAATTTGTTGTTGAAAACTTGGTAAAGTTTGTGGGAACTCATCATAGTTTTGATTGTAGCATGGTTCCAGATTAGAGATAATCGGAACTTGCGGTGTACAATAATGACCATAACGAGCATCGTTCCCGCAAAATTCACACAAGATTGGTTGGTACTGGGGCTGTGGAGTGTAGTCGGAAAGGTTCGGAGAATCGTTGTACGAATTCGGATTTGGATCATAAGCGGATGAATTTCCAGCTCTCGAATTGCAAAACAAACCAAATCCACCATTTAACGGGCTTTCACACTCGCAACAAGTGATTGGTTTTTCGTCTCCATAAGTTCAGTTTATACAAGTTCCAATACTAAGAATGAAACCACACTGCTGGCACGTACTAAGATAACAATAGAAGCCAATACACGGTTGTCCACACCCCATACACTCGCTTTGTTCGAGTGACGCCATAAGAATTAAATGGTAGAGAGGGATAAGAAGAAGAATTAAATGGCAAAGAAGTTAAAGGAGATTATTTTTGGTTTTTTTTTGAGTTTTTTTTAAACAACATATTTTATTAAAGGACAAAATGAGATCGAATAACTTAAACCAATAATCAACTTGCTTCACGGTAGCTCTCTAAAAGAAAAACGCACAAAGGAGCGGAGGAGCGGGAAAGCGCGAAGCTATTAAAAACCTTCTCCTTTCGGGTCGTATTTCGTAGGAACAACCCTCCTTAAACCCCTCTTATAGTTTGTTAATCAATTAAAGGTGAGCCGTACTTCACAAGTGACACAAAGACAAGTTTTAAATCTTTTGTTTGGGAACTTATTATGATAATGCTCAAGTTGAGAGCATTATATTGATGATGAATTTTAATCTTATTTAAGGATAATGTTTTTATATTTTTGGTTTTTTCTTGTTTTTATATATACATACAATAAAAAGAAATGAAAAATATTTTTGTATTTTTATATTTTTATAATAATAAGAAGAAAATATTCACAAACGGAAAACAATAACTTCACGAGGAAGGGTCTTCAAGTCACTAATCGTCAAAACCGTAATGATATTGTCGCAAAACAATACCTCCCCGGCACGACGCCAAAATGATAACCACCTTTTTAGGGGGGTAGGTAATTAATATATTAAAATATCAAATATAAAACCCCCGCGAGTCAACCTAGTCAACCTTTTAGGAAAAAGGTCAACAAACTCACGGGTATGATATAAATGATTCCGGATAAGTGTTACCCGGGTCGTTCTCCCAACGAGGCATGAAATTGACGGCTACGTTTTTTTTGTTTGACTTTTGGATGCTTGAATTCAAGAAGGATTAGGTTTTGGATTTTTAAATCACGAGAAAACCATTATTAAAAGGCTCTGGGAATTAATTTCTAAACTCGGGAATAGCAATAAAGGCAATTAATAACTTAAAAATCTACAGGGAAACAAATCAAGGAAATAAAGAAAACCTAATTCTACGAGAAAATAAGTAAGGTGGGAAAGAAATTCTAATCTTACGGGGGACATAAAAATGGAAGCAATTAAAGAAAAACACAAAAACGATAAGGGATCCTAAACCGTTCTTTAAAAAACAAATTCTTACAAATTTAACTACGAAAAAAATTAAATTTTCTAAGTCTAAATGAGAAAAGAAATTTTTAAAAAAGAATTATATATATATATATATATTTTTATTTAATATGAATTAAAAACAGTTTTATTAAAATAAAATAATTAAAAAATAGCAAACGTAATTAATAAAAAATCTCAAAAATACAGAAAAACTTTAGATAATAGGAATGTAGGAAAAATAAAACAAATACCAATGCCTCTAAACCAAATAAGCGAGAAATAAGAAAAATAAGAAAATGAGCAATAAACTGAAAAGTGCATATAAATATTAAACTATGCAAGTAATAACCTGAAAAAGACCCAAGGGCAGATGGTTTGTGTGAGGCGTTGGCTAACTAAGGGGGAGGTCACGGGTTCAAAACCTATGGCTTCCTCTTTTTGAAATTATTTTTTTATTTTCTTTTTAAAAACTTAAAGATCATACAAAATTAAACATTTTTTATAACTGGACTTTTTATGAAACTTATAATAAATTGGGAAAAAAGAGTGAAGAATTGACAGAAGATGCTTTTTTAACTAAACTTTTTTAGCTAACTTTTTGGCTTTTTAATGACTAATAAGCAACATGGGAAGACAAATAAGCACAAAAAGATAACTAACTACACATATTAAGCACTTATGAACATAAATAAGCCAAGAAACTAAACTAGAAAGCACTGAAAAGTAAATAAGCACTTTGGGTAAAACAGATAACAAAACAGCCTAATAAGGTACTTTTGGGCTTAGTTTTAGGCCACTTATTGGATCCTTATGGCGCTTATGACTAGAAAATATAAAGATCATGCTTTATATTTTTATAACAACAATCAAAAAGTATTTTGAAATCAATGGCCATGAAAATAAGCTCATGGATAAAATGGCTACTCTCATTGATTTCACATTTTTGGATTTCTTTTAAAAACAAATTTGCTTTTTTGCATGCCTAATTTTAAGCAAGTAAAACAAGCTGAAGAATATTAAATAAGCTGAACAAGACACCTTTAAGCTACAAACAATCTAAGCTATTAATTTGGAGGCTTAAATCTAGCTAGAACTAACTTAAATTTGGCTAAGAAAAACTAAATTGGTCGCATTTTAAAATTGAAGCTAAAAGACTTATGACAGATTCTAACCAAGTATCTATATGACCAACACCATGAAAACACTAATTTTACTGTATCTTGGATCCTTAAACAAGCATAAAAACATCTTTTAAAAGTAGTTAAACAAGATCTATTCATAGAGCATATAAAAACATCACAGATTGAAGTCATAACTAGCTAAAACCTAAGAACTGACTTTGGAGCTTTAAAACTTTTATAAAACAGATTAATTAATCATAAAAGGGCTTGTTAAAGATGGCCAAATGGCCCAGATAGTTTTTAATGCCAATTTGACCCATTTTGGGTCTTAACCCAAACACCCCTTTAATTATTTGATTTGCATATTTAAACAATTAAAAGCTTATTTAAGTTGGGATTTTGAAAGACAAGTTATAAGTAGGACACAAAAAAGCATAAAACAAGCAACTTAGCAATTCTAACTACGCCACTTTATGAAACTAGCAACCAATATAGGCATTCTGAGTAAATTAAGACAGATTGGCAAGAAGAACTTAAGCAAATGGGTTCTAGACTACATAAAGCATCATAAGCATAACAAGAGCATACAAAGCAATAGATAAGCTGAAATAAGCATGAAATAAGCAAAGCATGAATAAGCTTAAAAAGACAGATTTGAGAAATCTTAAAAAACTGAATTTTTTATTAAAACAAAAAAGGATTACAAGGAATTAAAAGACAATAAGAAAACATAAACTAGAAATAAGTAAATTACACTATTCTAACACTACACTACTCCTAGATAAATTTCTGACTTGTGTTTCTTCTTCTTTATATAAGGGCCAGTTGTGGCTTCTTTGTTAGTTGGTGGGAGAGTCCTAAGCATATCTTAGCCCTTGAAAAAGCTTTGGCACCAGCTATATCATCCAAGCCGTTATCTTTGTCTTCTTTCTTGTCAATAGGATTTTAGGGGATTGCCAAGGTGGCTTTGGGGATTTGTGAGGCGGGGTGAGGTGGTGAGAGTGATGAGGTGAAGTGGGGTTGAGTTTTGGCTGTTTGTAGCAGGTTGCTACAGTGTCACGTGGGTTGGAAGAGATGGATGAATAGGAGTAGGGATTTGGCGGGAAAGGGTTAGGGTGTTTGATTTGACTAGGGTGCAGGGGAAAAGTTTGGGAAAATGGCAACTTTGGCCCCTCATCTTGATATGTGATATAGCATGGATGGTCCTTGAGGGACTAACGGTGTAAAGTTAAAAGGGTTATGGCTAACGGTTGTTAAGTGTTGTATTGGGCTTTTGAATTTGGGCCAGATTTACTTAGTTTTGGACCAGGCTAGGATTTGGACTTTTATAACTATAAGGCTTATATCATGGGCTTTTTCTTGAATATAAAAGCATAATGGGCTAATCCGGCCCATTAACTTGGGTATGGGTTGGCCCATTTATGATTTCTTCGCTTTCGGTTCCGTCTTTGACTTTGACTTTGTCTTGGTTGACTTTTTGGTTGACTTTTTGACTTTGACTTTTTGATTTTTTCATGCTCTTTCTGTTCTCGTGCTCGGTTTTGTTGTTTTGGCGTCTTGTCCTTTTCTGGATTATCAGTGTCCTTCATTATACAATGCATAACATCAAATACAATGTATTTTTGGTATGTTTTTGGTCTTTTAAGTTCGTTTTTATAGGCAAAAGGTATGTGTAATTTAACACATACCAGAACTACATGAAGAGTAATGAAGCTACTAGAGAAATGCAATCAAGGACTAAACATGAAGACGGAATTGCGAAAAATGAGTTTAATCTATGATTGATGCAAGAACAATTAAGTTAGAAAATCAAAAACAATCAAATAATAAACATAATAACTATTATGAAAATCAAAAATTCTCGGGTTCGGGATCACTTCCTAGTAATTACCGTTGCTAACGAGGGAGAGGGGAAACGATATACCACCGAAGTGGTGTTGCTTATGATGGACCTACGATTCTGCCTATTCCTTCTCTTCCTCTGAAGGAAGTGGAACATGAAACCGAGGTGGACAAAGGACAAGGTGCAAAATACAAGTTTAGGATGTACCGCACACGTCCAACCTCCGGTTGTCCAAGACCCGATTCCGGAGCCCGAAGTTGCTCCAAAGGCCTAAAACTAAAATCGTCCAATACCTTTATCTTTGAGGGTTAACGACCAAAAGCTCCGTGAAAAAGCTAATAATCAAATGTTTAAATTTCTTCAAATCTTTATCAAAAATTACACTTCGAAATTAGCTTCGTTCTAGCTATGACTAATTATATGCTAAAGTTTGCTTCTATGTTTAAGAGTTTACTTAGTAATAAGGAAAATTTGTTTGAATTAGCAAATACTCCGTTAAATGAAAATTGTTCAGCGGTGCTCCTAAAAAAGTTACCCAAAAAACTTGGAGACCCCGGTAAATTTCTAATCCCGTGTGATTTTCCAGAGCTAGATGAATGCTTAGTCTTAGCCGATCTTGGTGCTAGCATTAATCTAATGCATCTTTCCGTGTGGAAGCAGCTTTCGCTCCCGGAACTTACTTTGACCCGCATGACACTCGAACTCGCAGACCGATCGGTCGCTCATCCGAAAGGTGTCGCCGAAGATATATTTGTGAAAGTAGGAAAGTTTTATTTTCCGGTCGACTTCATTGTAGTTGATTACGATGTTAATCCTCGAGTTCCCCTCATCCTCGGGAGACCTTTCTTGAGGACGGCAAGAGCTTTAATCAATGTTTATGGTGAAGAATTAACTCTTCGAGTCGATGATGAGGCCATTACGTTTAAACTCGGGAAAACTTCGAGATACTCCCGTAGTTACGAAACGGTTAATCAAGTCAATGTCATAGACGTTGCTTATGAGGAGTATGCTCAAGAAGTGCTCAGATTTTTGGATAGTTCGACAAGTGGAAATCCTACTCATTTGAATCCTATCATCGCTTCTTCTTCCCCCTCGTTTACTCCTTTTGAAGGAGGAGATTTTATCTTGGAAGAGATTGAGACTTTTCTACGTACCCCGGAAGAGCTTTCTAATTTAGATGACGATTATTACGACACGGAGGGAGATATTCTTTACCTTGAGAAATTGTTAAATGAAGACCCGTCTCCGACTCTCCCTCCGATGAAGAATGACGACCTTAAGCAAGTTGATGTTACTATAACGAAGCCTTCAATTGAAGAACCACCGGAACTCGAGCTTAAGGATTTACCTTCTCATTTAGAATATGCATTTTTAGAAGGAACCGATAAATTACCCGTCATAATTTCTAAAGAGTTAAAAAATGAAGAAAAGGCCGCCCTTTTAAAGGTTCTTAAGTCACACAAACGGGCCATCGCATGGAAAATTTCTGACATTAAGGGTATCGACCCTAGTTTTTGTACTCACAAGATCTTAATGGAAGACGACTTCAAACCGGCGGTTCAACATCAAAGAAGGGTGAATCCGAAAATTCATGAGGTTATCAAAAAGGAAGTTATCAAACTCCTTGATGCCGGATTGATTTACCCTATCTCCGATAGTCCGTGGGTAAGCCCCGTTCATTGTGTGCCTAAGAAGGGTGGCATGACCGTAGTTGAAAATGAAGATAATGAGTTAATACCCACTAGGTTAGTTACGGGATGGCGAGTTTGTATTGATTACCGAAAGCTTAATGATGCCACTCGTAAAGACCATTTCCCGTTGCCTTTTATGGACCAAATGCTAGAACGTTTAGCAGGGAACGAATACTATTGCTTTTTAGATGGATTTTCCGGATATTTTCAAATTCCTATTGACCCACAAGACCAAGAGAAGACCACCTTCACTTGCCCTTATGGGACGTTTGCCTACCGACGTATGCCTTTCGGTTTATGTAATGCTCCGGGCACGTTCCAAAGGTGCATGATGGCCATTTTCCACGACATGATCGAGGAAACAATGGAAGTATTCATGGATGATTTCTCAGGCTTCAGGGATTCTTTCTCGTCTTGCCTATCCCATTTAGATAAAATGCTAAAACGGTGCGAAGATACCAACTTAGTTCTAAATTAGGAGAAGTGCCATTTCATGGTTAAAGGAAGGGCCATAGTTCCCTTCGCCATAATTTCCAAGTCAAGGATGAGGCCGACCAGCTAAAGTTTATGTTATAGCTAAACTCCGAGGATTGAGGTCGACAGAGCTAAAGTTGATGTTATAGCTAAACTCCTTCATTCGACTTCCGTCAAAGGCGTTCGAAGTTTTTTAGGTCACGCCGAGTTTTATCGTCGATTTATTCAAGATTTTTCTAAAAGCGCCAGGCCGATGACCCATCTTCTTGAAAAAGAAACCCCGTTTGTTTTCTCAAAAGAATGTATTTGAAGCATTTAATATACTTAAGAAGAAGTTAACCGAAGCCCCGATTTTAGTTGCCCCCGATTGGAACCTACCATTTGAAATTATGTGCGGCGATAGTGATTACGCGGTAGGTGCAGTCTTGGGGCAACGTAAGACCAAACATTTTCAGCCTATACACTATGCTAGTAAGACCATGACGAATGCTCAAGAACATTACACTACAACGGAAAAAGAGTTATTAGCCGTGGTGTATGCTTTCGGGAAATTCCGGCCCTACTTAGTCTTATCAAAGACCATAGTGTATACGGACCACTCGACTCTTAAGTATCTTCTTGCCAAGCAAGATGCTAAACCGATATTGCTCTGGTGGATTCTCCTACTCTAAGAATTTGATGTCATTATTCGTGATAAAAAAGAGCGGAGAATCTCGCGGCCGACCATTTGTCCAGATTAGAGAACCCTCATCAAGGTGATCGCGAGAAAAAGGAAATTACCGAAACATTTCCTCTCGAGACCCTTGGAATGATATCTTTTCATGGTGATTCTAATACCCCGTGGTTTGCCGACATTCCAAATTACCATACAGGAAATTTTGTAGTGAAAGGGATGTCGTCCCAACAAAAGAAAAAATTCTTTAAGGATGTTAAGCATTATTTTTGGGACGACCCCTACTTGTTTAAGATTTGTGCGGATCAAGTGATTAGACGATGTGTTCATAGACAAGAAGCCGTTGATATCCTCATGGCTTGCCATAATGGACCCACCGGGGGACATCATGGTGCAAACTACACCGCTAAGAAAGTCTTCGATTCCGGTTTCTATTGGCCGACAATTTACCGCGATGCCCACGACATGGTAAAGTCTTGTAACTCATGTCAATGTCAAGGCAAAATCTTACAAAAAGACGAAATGCCTCAAAATGCAATTCAAGTATGCAAGATCTTTGACGTGTGGGGCATCGATTTTATGGGACCGTTCCTGTCTTCTCAAGGGAACAAGTACATTATCGTGGCCATTGACTACTTGTCTAAATAGGTTGAAGCAAAAGCGCTCCCCACTAATGATGCCCGAGTCATTGTTAAATTCTTGAAATCTCTTTTTGCCCGATTTGGAACTCCTCGTGCTATAATTAGTGATCGTGGTACCAATTTTTGCAATGACCAAATTCGCAAACGTCATGCTTAAGTATGAAGTTACTCACCGTCTTTCGACTGCGTATCATCCACAAACTAGTAGACAAGTAGAGGTTTCAAATCTTGGTTTGAAACATATTTTAGAAAGGACCGTAGCAGGAGTCATTGGCTTGTTTCTCTTAGCTTTAGCTCTTTGTTGAGCAAAGAACTTCTTTCTTTGATTGACAAGTTCCACAAGCTTCATAGGTAAATCTTCTTCACTGTACTTTTCACCTGCTTGTAACTGTTGAACCAAATCTTCATTTGCTACAACTCTAGCCAATATATCATCCCATTCAGCATCTGTAAAACCCTGAGCTGCTTGATGTACTTGAGCCATTCTTTGTCTTTCTGATGCATCAATCTCTTCTTGCATAAAATGGGATTTTTCTTTTGAGATACTTCTGCATCTAGCAATTCTTGACTTTCTTCTTCATCAAGTTGTTCTTGCAATCTTATGCTTGCTTCATAGCCAGTTATCTATTCTATTTGTTTCAACTTTGTAGTGGCTTGTTCAGGCTCAGATTATGTCATAATAGAGATGCACTTAGTGAAGGAATACTTCCTTAATCCATACCAGCAATATTAACTAGTATTGAAGCACTATCAGTACTAACTAATTCTACAGCAGTACTAATTCCACCACTGCCAGTACTAACTGTCCTTCTTCTTCTAGAATAATTATGAACTCTAGCTACATCCGCAAGTATCTTAGCTGCACTAAACACTCCTAACTGATCTTCAGGTTGACTTCCTTGACTATGTGCCTCTCAATGAGCACTAACCTGTGTATTAGTCCCATCTTTAAACCTCCCCTGATCCTTAGCATCAATTTGAACCAGAGAAACCCCTGCATCCTGATCAATGTCTTCTATCATACTCCTCCCCTGTTTGGAAGTATCTTTTTAGCATCCTCATCATCGGACACAACAATCTTGGCTCTTCTTCTAGCTTTGTTTAACTTGACTTCTTTCTCCAACATTTTTACCTTCATAATGAGCTTTATAAAGGCAACACCATATGTCAGCTTGGTTTACTTCAAGTCAGATTCTAAACTCTTTACTTTCTTAGACAATGTGGTACAAAGAACTATCAATTCACGAAGTGTCATATTGCCCTCATCACTTCCAAGTAAGTGAACCCTTGGGAGAGGTGAATCATAGGGCAAGGTAGCAGCCTCTTCTGCAACATGGGTTGTTTACATAGATGATGGTGAAGTTGGTGGTTGTGAGGTAGATGGGGCACTGGTGGTTGTGTGATGGGATTTAACATGAACTGTTGATCCTTGACCCTACAGATTGGGACCTTGAACAAGCATTGTTGGAAATAATGGAATGTCCACCCTAGTGTATCCCTTGGAAGCCCTTCTCATATTGCTAAAGAGTTTGTGTGTAAGGGTAGGAGCAATATAAGTTCTGTTGTGAGGTAGAAGCAGTCTTATGATTGTTCAAAAAGATTTGAATAAATCTTGGATACATTAAAAATTTAGACTTACTATCCAAGTTTTTCACCTTACCTTCAAAAATCATCTTAGAAAAGTTGAAAGTCCTGTTTGTGGCCAAGAAAATTATAGCAGTTGCTATATTGCTACTAAATTGTTCCCAAGAAGTCTTCTTAGGACTTAAACAATGATGAATGGTATGAATTAAGAATCTCCATTAAGGGGAAAAGTGGCCCTTTTAGAAGGTCAACTTGCTAGAGTTTGAAACATACCTCATAAGAGCAAGTTGCTCAAAAATTTCAGTATTTGGTTAGTTAGTACATGTAGTACTAACTTACTCTAGCAGTATTAACTGACTGATTTAGTACTAGCGGTTGTAATCTTGAGCAGTACGAAGTGTTTTCTTCTAGCAGTACTAACTGTTGGCTTAGCAGTACTAACTCATCCCTTGGCAGTACTAACTCTGAAGTGTTTAATTCCCAACAGTATTTTCAGTGAGAGCATACTTATGTGACTTGTATTGAGAAAATCTACTATCTGGTGAAAATCTTCACTTTTCTCTGGTTTGAGTAAGTAAGCGACCATGTTGTGGGTATCACAGAAATCTAAATTAGCCATTAGTGATGAAGTTATGATATGGGTTCTAGGTTTATGTTCGTTGATGAGAATATGAGAGTTTGGTAAAGTGAATTGAGATTTTATAGGGAGCGCTTAAGGTTTTGCTTTGACCGACTAAATAAGATTGAATCTTTTTCTCGAATAAAACTTATAAGAGAAAGAAAGATCAAGAAATATCCAAATTATAGACCACTATAAGCGAAGTTGTTGGCGGAAATATCTCAACGGCTATTTATTAATTAATAAAATTCTGTTATGCCCCAAATAGTATTAACGGTTACACAACAGTTCTAACATTAGCCTACCAGTACTAAGTAATGCCTAGCAGTACTAAGTTATGTGTAGCAGTATTAACTGTTGAGACACCAGGTTTAACCTTAATTATGTTCCAAAAAGTATTTCCATCACCAATCTTGATTCTCACAAGCTCTCTTTCTGTTTTTATTCTTACTTTATCTCTCAATTCTTTTTTCTCACTTAATCACTCTGTCTGTTTTTATTTCACAAATCTCTTAATTCTTTTGATCTCACCAATTTCTCTCTGTCTGTTTTTGCTTTCTCTCAATTCTTTTAAGCTCACTAATTCAGACAGTTTTGTACAATGTTCCATCAATTCCATTAGTTTCATGTTGTCCTAGCCACTTCCAAATGTGTTAACTCTTGAGAGAGGTGGATCATTAGACTATTTAGATGTAGTCTCAAACCTAGTTTGAGCATCTACTCCGCCCAATTTGGTATCTTGGCACCTGGGACCACTATTTGAAACAGTTCCCTAAGGACTTTGCTCATTAAGTGTTGCCATGGATTGGGTCCTATTGATGTTACCACTATCCTGTTCTGCTTCTAACTATAAGCAGTAGTGACAGCCCTTTCTATTCTGTCACCCAACTCCTTATGGACAGCCTCATCACCAACCTTTTCAAGGGGACCACTAGACTGAGGTATCTTTGTGTACCAACCTCTTTGAGTTGCCTAGGTGTTTAATTCATCACACACTTTTGTTTGATGTTACATGTCCTTTCATCCACTCTTGACTGCATATTGGCATTATTACCGTCCCCTCAATTCAATACCAGATACTCAATATGCTTAGTTTGCAAATGTTAGTCCAAAACCAAGAATAGACTATCCAAAGTATTTCTTGTTTAACAGTATTAATTATGACTAACAGTTTTAACTAGCAGTATTAATTATACTTAGCAGTACTAATTGACAAAACTAATAGTACTAATCTTGTACAAACATTACAAAGACACAAGAAGATTAAAATTCTAAGGATTTAACATTTTAGTACTTGCAACCAAGTACTGAAACCTTCCAACATCTAAAGCTTTTGTAAGTAAGTCTGCAAAATTGTTGTCTGTGTGGATTTTAACCACTTGAATTAACTTTTTATCATAGCAGTCTCTTATAAAATGATATCTAATCTTAATGTGTTTTGTTTTAGTATGTGAAACAGGATTCTTAACAATACATATAGTACTGTTATTGTCAATATTAATCATGGTATGCATAAAATTATACCCATAATCCAGCATTTGATTCTGAATCCAGAGTACTTGCCCATAACAACTAGCAGCAGCTACATATTCAGCTTCAGTAGAGGAGGTGGCAACCACAGTTTGCTTCTTGCACTACCATGATATTAATC
This sequence comes from Tanacetum coccineum, assembly GCA_026074375.1. NCBI lineage: Eukaryota > Viridiplantae > Streptophyta > Magnoliopsida > Asterales > Asteraceae > Tanacetum > Tanacetum coccineum. The sequence goes on along the minus strand of BQNB010001817.1, from coordinate 38,289 downwards.
TGCACCCTAGGAACTGACAACCTCCTGTTGTTGATTTCCTATCTAAGCTTGCTCTAACATAGTCACTATCAGAATATGCCACCAGATCAAAGGGAGAATTTCTAGGATACCAAAGGCCCAGATTAGGTTGGCCTTTTAGGTACCTAAAAATCATTTTCACAGCATGTGAGTGTGAAACTTTAGGTGTAACTTGGAATCTGGCACATGCACACACTGCAAACATAATGTTTGGTCTAGATGATGTAAGATACATCAATGATCCAATTATTGATCTGTAAAGGTGAACATCAACATCATCACCATCTGAGTCTTTGAGCAAAGGCTTTTCTGTATCCATTGGGGTGCTAGCTGTCCTGACATCTGTGAAACCAAACTTCCTTAATATCTCAGCTACATATTTATCCTGACTGATAAATATCCCATCTTCTCTTTGCTTCACTTGCAAACCTAAGAAGAAATTGAGTTCTCCCATAGAACTCATCTGAAACTTGTCATGCATCAGTTTTTCAAATTCAGTACACAACTCCTTGTTTGTAGAGCCAAAGATAATGTCATCAACATAGACATGTACAAGCAAAATATCTCCTTTTTGCTTCTTGATAAATAAGGTCTGATCTATCTTTCCTCTTTGAAACCCATTGTCTAATAAATACTTGGCCAAGGTTCCATACCAGGCTCTTGGAGCTTGATGCAAACCATACAGTGCTTTCACCACCTTGTAAACTTTGTCAGGATAGTCAGGATCTTCAAATCCTGGAGGTTGACACACATATACCTCCTCTTTAATTGTACCATAAAGGAAAGCACTCTTCACATCCATCTGATATACCATGAAGCCCATAAAAATTGACGAAAATCTAAGAACAAGCCTTATCGCCTCAATTCTAGCCACAGGAGCAAAAACTTCATCATAATCTATACCTTCTTCTTGAGTATATCCTTGGGCAACTAGCCTTGCTTTGTTCCTTGTTACTATGCCTCTCTCATCTTTCTTGTTCCTGAATATCCATTTTGTACCAATAGCTCTCTTACATTTAGGCAAATCCACTACTATCCAAACATTTTGTAGTTTTGTTAGCCTTAATTATATTAAGTCAAACAAGAATGTTATCGGTCTCATTAATTCAAATAGGTCTTGTTATGTAATAGGCTAGTCGGGTATCATCGGGCTTGGTTTGTAATCTAATGTTGTCCATGTTAAGGGTGAAAGCCCAAGTTTAGCCAAGCCTGGCCCGTTAAGAAAGCCCATTAGCCAACTAGAAGGTTAGGGTATAAATATCCCTTCACCACACTTGGTGAAGGGTGTTAGTTATTTTTCCATCACTTGTAACTTTCCAACTCTCTCTAATCTAATCTTCTTTTCTTGTTTCTCTCTCTACTTTCTCTCTCTAAAATTTCTTCTTATTTTCTAGCATCTTGGTATAGATTATAGTTGTGTAATGGATTAAACTAGTGGATAACATGTGGTATCACTCGCCAAGGGGTGTTTAGTGTTTGCTTGTATCAAAATCGTGACTATTTTTTTTCTTTCTTTTGGTTCGAAAAGAAAAACGCCAGAAAATACCATCTTTTGATCTTTATTTCGTGGCTAAAATGACTAAAGATGTGTACTTTTGTGTTTAGAACAATCCCTTGTATCACTTATTAAGATTCAACAACTTATTTCGTGGTTTAGATAAAAGCAAGAATAATTTTTTTCTTTTTTCGTCGTTGCGTTTTGGGTATACAAGAGTTGTTCTTCGTTGCGTTTTGGTTACAAAGGACGTTGCGTTTTGATTGGAAGACATTGCATTTTGGCTTAAAACTCATTGCGTTTTGGTTTTAAAGTCACTGCGTTTTGGTTCTCAAGTCACTGCGTTTTGATTCTCAAGTCATTGCGTTTTGATTCAAGTCGCTGCGTTTTGATCTCAAGTCGTTGCGTTTTGATTCTCAAGTCATTGCGTTTTGATTCAAGTCGCTGCGTTTTGATCTCAAGTCGTTGCGTTTTGATTCTCAAGTCATTGCATTTTGATTCAAGTCGCTGCGTTTTGATCTCAAGTTGTTGCGTTTTGTCTCCACAGGTTGCGTTTTGAAGACCATCATTGCGTTTTGACTAGACGTTACTCTGCCCACTTTTTTTTAGACATTGCGTTTTGATCAAAGAAGCCATTGCGTTTTGCCAAGATAGACATTGCGTTTTGATAAATGAATGTCATTGCGTTTTGGATCAAGGACTAAGTGTGTTTTGATAATGTCATTGCGTTTTGATCTATTGAAACCCATGTTTGCCAAGATAGACATTGGTAAGGTTCGATCGCGGCTTCAGGTGGTACTTGTACCGAATTAGGGAATATATTTAAATCACCGTTTTATCAAAACATAACAGCAAGACAAACAAATTACAAGGACTTTAAAACTTAGTTCGGAACAAGGACAAGTTAGCTCAAAGACACAACAAACATAACCATAACCAATAATAAACTTAATCATATTGATATGTCAATTAATTATTCATTACGGTTTTTCTTGGCTTTTGTAAAATCCCTCGAAACTCGATCTTTTCTTGGTTTTAATCAAAGATTTGTAAAATCTCCCGGTGTACGTTAATCATTTAAAAACCACAATCAATACTCCATAAAACTATAAGATCTGATATACCATTTACAACCACTCATTCAGAATGTCAAATTCAAATACCATTTGCAACTCAATCATGCAAATGCATTTCATAATGCTTTCATGGAAGCGGGTAGCATAGATCGTACACAAGTGGCTTCCGGGTAATTACATTCAGTGGAAATCCAGAATCAAGAGATACATCGACACCAAACCTAACAGTGAACTCATCCACTATTGTCTCCAAAATCCACCATATACATATCAATGGGTTGAGAAAACAGTTCCAGTTGCTAAAGGTAGTTCTGAAACAACTACAGAGAGGTATATGGAGAACTATAAGAATGTTTCACAAGACATACGAGATCAACTGTATGCTGAAACTAAAAGCCATTCAGATAATCTCACCGGTTAGATAACGCTATCTACTCACAGTTGATGTTGTCTGAATGATGTGGAAATGTAGAAGCTTTGAAAGGTTGAAAACTAAGGTGAATCAATCAATGTTCTACAGATCTTGGAACCAATTATATAGGAGTTGGAAAATTCACATCACGGGATGGTGAATCACTTGAATCGTATTACTCACGGTTTTACAAGATGATGAATGAGCTTGTCCGAAATCAGTGTCATGTTACTAATCATCAAGTGAATGTCCAGTTCTTACTTTAACTACAACCAGAATGGCAAAGGTTTGTGACACTTGTTAAGCAGAGTCAAGAGCGGAAGACTGTCCCTATCACATAGCTGTATGACATTCTGAAGCAACACCAGAATAAAAGTCAATGAGATCAAGACCTGAAAAACTAGCACGGCCACTGCTTAATCCACTTGCACTTGTTGCTCAACAACAACCAGTTTACCATCATCAAAACCATCCTACTCAAAACACTCAATATTCCTCCACCAGATCGCAACAGTCTACCAGAAATAGAGGAAAAGCAATTGTTACCTCTTCTGCTCCTACTTATGATCCAGAACCTGCTACGGTTACTGAAGATGAGGAAATGTCAAAGGAAAAGGAGATTGACAAACTCATGGCTTTAATTTCTCTCTCGTTTAAGAAAATCTACAAACCTACCAACAACAACCTTCGAACTTCATCAAACACCAGTCGAGCTAATCAAGATAATTCTCCAAGAATCAACAGAGGAACTGGGTATGATAATCAGAGGGCAGTCAATGTTGCTGGGGCTAGGGAAAATGTAGGTACTCCGGTAGTGCAAAAGTCTGGGATTCAGTGTTACAACTGCAAGGAATATGGGCATGTATCAAGGGAATGTCAGAAACCAAAACGAGTAAAGGATGCAGCTTATCACAAGGAAAAGATGTTATTGTGTAAACAAGAGGAAGTTGGGGTTCAGTTGAATGCAGAACAAGCTGATTGGAAGTGTACTGATGATGAGTCTGATGATCAGGAATTGGAAGCAACATTATAGTACGGCACAACTTCAAGAGGTTACTCCAGATCAAGTTGACAATTCTGGACCAATCTTTGATGATGAGCCAATGCATAAGCTCGTAGAGATCATTCTATTCATCGTCGACTCTGGGTGCTCAAAGCACATGACCGGAAATCTCAAACTTCTAACTAATTTTGTGGAGAAATTTCTGGGAACGGTGAAGTTTGGAAATGATCAAATTGCACCAATTCTTGGCTATGGAGATCTGGTTCAAGGAACTATTACCATCAAACGGGTTTATTACGTCGAAGGGCTTAATCACAATTTATTCTCGGTTGGTCAATTCTGTGATGCGGATTTGGAAGTTGCTTTTCGGAAGTCTACATGTTATATCCGTGATTTGAAGGGAAATGATCTTCTCACAGGTTCTCGTGGCACAGATCTGTATTCCATTTCTCTGCAAGACTCAACAACTCCCAATCCAATTTGCTTAATGGCTAAAGCAACATCGTCTCAAGCATGGTTATGGCATCGTCGTCTATCTTATTTAAACTTCGACACCATAAACTTGCTTTCAAAGAATAATATTGTGAATGGCCTTCCAAAGCTGAAATTCGTCAAAGATCATCTGTGTTCTTCTTGTGAGCTGGGGAAAGCAAAAAGAAAGTCTTTTCACACTAAGACTACCCCGAGCTCAAAAAGACGGTTACTTCTACTACCAATGGATTATGTGGTCCAATGCGGGTATAGAAAGCATTAATGGAAAGAAGTATGTTCTCGTAATTGTTTATGACTAACTCCCGTATACCTGGACTCACTTCTTGAGTCCAAGATGAAACACCTGGAGTTCTCATTGATTTCCTCACACTTGTCCAAAGAGGACTTCATGCTCAAGTTACAACTTTTCAAAATGACAAAGACACGTTAATTTCTTAATAAAAACTCTTCATGCATACATTACAAAAGAGGGGAAATTAGACACGAAACGTCAACTGCTTGAAACCTGAACAAAACGCATTGGTCTAAAGTCGGAACCGTACTTTGGTTGAGGCTGCTCGAACAATGCTAGCGCCGCTAAAGTTTTCTTGGTTCTCTGGGCTGAAGCAATGGATCAGCATGTTTTACTCAAAACCGTTCACTTGTAATTCCTCGACATGAGAAAACACCTTACCATATCATCAATGCCGGAAACCGTCAGTCAAGTTCTTTCATTTCTTTTGGTTTCTCTTTGCTTCTTCGTCAGAGATGGTGAAAATCTGATAAAATGAACGGAAAAAGGTGATGCATGTATTTTAGGTTTGGTAACTTACTCAATCAAAGCTTACAGGGTATTTTACATAGAGAACAAGAATGATTGTTGATCAATTCATGTACTTTGTCGAATTGGCTCAAATGGCATCTGATCACGTCAATTCTGCCGGTCCCACAAATGTTTAAACAACGGTACTTGAAAAAGACAATTTAAGTCCCAGTCTCAAAGTCAAGAAAAATGTTCCTTAAGTTGATGAGACAGTAACAAACGCAAATGAGCTAGAATTGCATATAGTCCGTTGTTCAGTGAAGTACTCATATGAAATTCTCCTGTTCGTGTCAAGTCTTTTGCTGTAATGCTGCTGATAATCCGATAAAAGTCAACAAACACACACAATCACATTCTACAACAAACTGAAGTTGCAGAATCCACTCCATTGATCATTAATTCATACACATCTAACTCCAACTCAAGTACCAAACTGTCATGCACCTGAGAACATTATTCAAGCAGAAAACCAATACAGAAAAATGCACAAATTTAACGGACGATGAATTTATCATCATCTTAGTACATCGGTACAAACAAGGGGAGACATCGTCTCGTCAATGTTGTTTTTTTTTTTTTTTTTTTTTTATTAGTCAAACATGCATACTTTCTATCAATTTCCATCCTTCTGCACAACGTTGGGTCAAAAGATCCTCCATTAAAACAAGTCATTGGAAATCTTCTCAATCAGTCTGAACAGACGTCAGCTAGTGAACAGTATGGCGAGATGTGTATGTTAGCACTTCACTGTGAGTCGAACCGAACAAAGAACTTCAAAGATGCTATGGCTGATTCTGCATGGATTGAATCAATTGCTAGGAAGAACTTCATCAGTTTGATGACTAGATGTATGGGATAGTAGTCGACATTACCCACTTTGCTAAAATGTCATTAACTTAAAGTGGCTCTGGAAAACAAATGTGATGAGGAAAATATTGTCATTCGCAACAAATCTCGTCTTGTAGCTAAGGGATATGCTCAAAAGGAAGGAATTGATTTCGAAGAGTCATTTCCATCAGTTGCTCGGCTGGAAGCTGTACGGTTGTTCATTACGTATGCTGCACACAAATCATTTACAGTGTACCAAATGGACGTTAAAACAGCATTTCTTTATGGACCTCTGAAGGAAGAAGTGTACGTAAACCAACCAGATGGATTTGTTGACCCATATCATCCTGACAAAGTTTACCGTCTCAAGAAAGCATTATATGGTCTCAAACAAGCACCAAGAGCGTGGTATGATGAACTCTCCAACTTCCTGGTATCCGAAGGATTCTCAAAAGGTGGTGATAAGTTAGTCAGCTGGTCATCCAAAAAGCAGGACTGCACCTCAATGTCTTCAGCAGAAGCCGAGTATGTGTCTTTATCTGCGTGCTGCGCACAAGTTCTATGGTTGAGAACTCAACTCACAGATTATGGCTTCCACTTTGATAAAATACCTATGTATTGTGACTCAAAGGCAGCCATAGCCATCTCGTGCAATCCAGTCCAGCATTCTCGTACCAAGCACATCGATGTCAGATATCACTTCATAAAGGAACAGGTTGAAAAGGGTATTGTTGAATTATTCTTTGTCGGAACTGAATACCAGTTAGCTGACTTGTTTACTAAAGCTTTATCGGAAGATAGGTTTAAGTATCTTGTCAGACGACTCGGTATGAGATGTTTGACTCCAGATGAACTGGAGGTTCTGGCAATTGAATCTGCTTGATCCATCAAACATCAATTTGTAAATATTTTTATTCTCTCTTTATTTTTGATTTATAAAATTTTTGAAAAAGAAAATACAAAAATATAAACAAACAAAAAGAAATAGAAAAATATAAAACTAGAAAACAAAAATATAAAATCAGAAAAAGTTTCAAAAATACAAAAGAATCTTCTCGACATGTCTCTTGGAATCGATAACATTTACGTACCTAGAAATGTTGATTAACATCGACACGTGCGTGTAAATGAAGTTCGAACAGGAGTTTCAAATGCTTTCAAAACATGTCATTTCTAAATTTTCTCAATGACTTATGTACATTTCAGTGCATAACTCGGTCCCGAATGTAATAGGGAAGTGTACGCTTCAGTGCGCTTACTCTAAAATAGAAGATAAGTCTTCTATCATGTTTTTAAAATTGTTGAACACAATTTTTCAAAAAGAACTTTCAATGTCAAATTGTCTACAATATAATTTGTTGTATTTTTCCATAAAAAGTGGTATTTGTTAAAATTGTGTGTTCAACACTCCCTTCCTCGAATAATTTTCAAAGAATTGTAGTACGTAGAATGTCATTTTATGTGAATCAATTTATGAGGGGGAGCTTTTTTAAAACAAAGCCTTTTAATGTGTTGGATACATCTCATAAATGTCAATTTTATGTATCCAAACACATTTTGTGAAATTAAAATGTGGAAACTTATAATATCAATTATTAATATACACTGTTCACCAAGGCATCTCACTCCGTCTTCAAGATATTTTGTGGTGTCATATCAATTTTTCATTCCAATGTCAAGTTTTAATAAATATTGGTATCCCACATATACTGTGAGGGAGCTTTCGAAATTAACCATGGAATTTTTCATGTCAAAATTATATTCAATGTATTTTCAAATACTAAGTGTTTTATTATTTAAAATAAGGGGAGAAAATGTGATTAAAATATGTTATAGACGAATGTGATCTTTAAGACTCTAAGTGCAACTCTTTCCTTCATGTGCTAAACAATTTCGAATCTCGAAGCACATGTGTAGGGGGGGTATTTAAAAATAACAATGTCAGAAAATGGTTTTATGGTTCGATCTCATACCCTAAAAACTAATTATTTCCGATGAGTCTGAAGTCATAAGGTGGTTAGGTTAGGAATAAGTCCTACGATCCAACCAGAACCGGAGGGATCTACCCAAGGACACTCCATAGTTAGAAATAGCAGTCCTTAGGTATGATTAGAGATGAATGTGAATAAGGGAAAAATGCCGACTAAGATTGAGCTAACACTGGAACAATCACAACAAGGTGTTAGTAATGACGTCTTGGTAAGCATTGAAGGGGTTGAAGAATGAAAAAGAAATGTATGGATAAAGGGTGAAAAGAAAGAAGCCCTCCAAACAACTTAGGCAGAAACCGGGTCAATACATAATCTATCAAAATCACAATGATGATTGTTGATATTGAAGAAAGTCGTCATGGACCCAGTGATGCAATGCACAACCCTTCCCAGCCATTCGGGTTTCTCTCAAAAGAAACTTGTCTCATTTGTCACGGAGATACACACGTTATCTATTGGACATCTCATCCGAGATTGTTGATATTGATTAGGTGGCAGTTGCTTCCAACCTCCGATTACTAAAACCAAAGTGCACAAATCGAGTCTAGAAGCCAAGAAGAGATCCAAAGGTATAATATCTCATTTAGGACACATGTCAAAATACACTTGTTGAATACCATAAGTTCATAAGTTGTAACTAAGAGCTTCTACGCAATTATCCTTGAGATCTTGCCAGACATCCGAGTGATACTTAAGTTTACAGTGAAGATGGAAATCCTGCTTGAGCCAACATCAAACAAGCTCTTGGTAGGTGACTTGCAAGATTCTATATGAATCAAGCTTGTGATAACTGGATATCAATTTTGGTCCAGTAAATGAATTGACGACTTAATCAGAAAGATAGTAACTATCTGATTCACTCTTACCGTGTTGTCTGCTTTGAGACATTCCGGTAATGAGAACTAGCAAGCATGGTGAATCTAATACATCTGTGTTAGAAGATCCTACGCTTTGAGCTGGAAACCCTGTCAAGGAGATTCTTTGAATCTACCTGATCACAGGTATAGTATTTATACTATAAAACGGGTAACCGGAGGTTAATGCAACCGAAGTCAAGATGAATGACAAAGCCATATTCATCTTTTATTGCTAACTGTCTTATTTCAGGTTTAGACGACGGTGTTGCAGCCTCATTCCAGCAAAGTCGGATTCATAAACCACATGCTCATACTCAAGCTTTTAAAGTCAATCATTCAACGTCAAGATAGTTGATTCTAATCTTCCCGACCATCAAAGAGCCTCAAAGTCAACTAAAGAATCGTATTTTGGGAAGATTGTTAGACTTATAATCATATATGTCAAACAAAAATGTAACAAGTATGAGCATGTTGGTCAAGAGCACAAGTTGATCAAGGAAGTCAAATCAAGATGATTCAAGTCAAGGAGATGATGCAAGATAACGATCTCAAGAACTCAAAGTAAAAAAGATAAAGGCTCAAAATCAGATACACAAGCATGAATGAACAAAGCCGTTACAAACAAGACAAGACCATAACAAGGCAAAGCATAAACGTTAAACATCATATCTTCAATGTCATCGGTGATACAGAGAAGTTTGAAGAAAGAGACCTCAACATTGGGGGAGATTGTTAGCCTTAATTATATTAAGTCAAACAAGAATGTTATCGGTCTCATTAAGTCAAATAGGTCTTGTTATGTAATAGGCTAGTCGGGTATCATAGAGTGGTTTGTAATCTATGTTGTCCTGGTTAAGGGTGAAAGCCCAAGTTTTGCCAAGACCGGCCCGTTAGAAAGCCATAAGCTAACTAGAAGGTTGGGTATAAATATCCCTTCAACCACAATGGTGAGGGTGTTAGTTATTTTTCCATCACTTGTAACTTTCCAACTCTCTCTAATCTAATCTTCTTTTCTTGTTTCTCTCTCTACTTTCTCTCTCTAAGATTTCTTCTTATTTTCTAGCATCTTGGTATAGATTATAGTTGTGTAATGGATTAAAACTTATTAATATAAGGATAACAAGTTTAAAACTGGTAATAGCTCCTCCTACATTGCTTCTACCCAAGCCTGGGATCACATAGAGCTTTGGCAATTCTTTTTGGTTCTTCCTGGGATAGGAAACAAGCAAACAGACAAGTATGAAGGTCTTCATGAGTTACCTTTCATAAACTTGCACTAATGAAACCTATGTTCTTTTGTATTCTTTGTCATTCCCTTTGTCTGTACACAATATTTATTATATCCCACCAAGACATGAATTTAAGTGAATGATCTTTCTGGATTCTTGTATTTGGAGTAGAAGGAACTTGATATGAGGTAGTAAGGGTTGCTCATATCCATTTCTGTTTTCTATTCACCAAAGAAATTTAGATGTGTGGCTTCGTGTTGTATCACTTCTTCCCAAAGAAAACTCTGTTAGATACATTTTGAGAGCGATTGACTTGTTAGTAATAAACTGTTGGTCTACCAGTATATATATAGACTACAGTTTTAAAATTTGCACTAGCAGTATTAATACTTGGCCCATCAGTATTAATATTTGGAGTACTACTCTCAGGTTGCTCTTGATCACTAAATCCACTTGCTTTACTTACACCTTCATCATCCTTCTTTTCGGCCATTACTAGAAGGTTATGGTTCATCATCACAAGAATTCTTGAGAAGAATCAAAATTGAACCATCTTTTCCATTGTGGAAGCACAATGTAGTCTTGGCTAAATTCAGTCTCCTTGCTAGTGTGACCTGCACACTACTTTTCTTTGAACCTACATATATCATTAGAGTTTGTACCTTACAACAATGGCACATATCATTGATTTTGTTAGAATATCAAATCAAATAGCACTTGACAATCACCTGTAACAATAGGTTTATTCTCCAAGAACCTAATGTGCAAGTTTTCTTCTACTTTCCTGGTTCTAATGTTGTATACTCTAAAAGCCTTACTAGTCAATGAGTATCTAACAAAGAAACCATTATTAGATTTTCCATTAAACTTGCCAAGATGATCTAAGGTATTAAGGATGGTAATATGACACCCAAATGGTCTAATGAAGCTTAGAGCAGGAGTTCTACCTCTAAACAATTCTTAAGGGTTTGTTATGAGGCTTAACTATAATTACCCTATTCTGCACATAGCAAGCAGTATTAACTGCTTCAGCCCAATATGTAGTAGGTAACTTAGAGTCAGCTAACATGGTTCTAACAGCCTCAATTAGTGTTCCTTTTCTCCTTTCAAGCAAACACCATTTTTGCCTGAGGAGTTCTAGCTACAACTAAAATCCCTCTTAATGACTTTTTTTTCACACAACTCATTCATAACTATATTCTTAAACTCTGTCCCATTGTCACATCTGATTATTTTTACTTTCTTATCAACTAGATTTTCTATCTCAGTTATAAAGTTCTTAAGGATGCCACTAGTCTCATCCTTAGAGGCTAAAAAGAAAACCCAAGTGAATCTGCTATAATCATCAGTGACCACAAGACAATATTTCTTATTCATTAAGCTGCTCACAAAAGTTGGACCAAACAAGTCCATATGCAACATGAATAAAGGCTGAGTAATAGAGATCTGGATCTTGGACTTACAAGAGGCTTTGTGTTGCTTTCCCTTAAAAGCTCGCAACACAAGTTTGGTCATTTTCAAAATGTTTTGCAGGTAATCCCTCACAAGATTATCCTTAACCAGTTTATTTATAGTTTTAAAGTTTATATGACCAAGTCTCATATGCCATAGCATTGATTCATTAAGTGTGACCTTTGCAACAAGACAGGTTAAGCTCTCCTTAGGAACAATATTTTTCATATCAACACTGTACATGTTATTCTTTCTAGGAACTTTAAGTAAAACCTGACTTTCATCAGGTAACTTAAAATCAGGAGACAGAACAAAACATTCAGTGTCAGTAAAAAGAACACTGTTTTTTTTGTCACACATCTGTGAGACACTAAAAAGGTTAAACTATAACTCCTTGACAAAGTACACATCCTCAAAATCAAGCTTACCAATTTTAAGAGTTCCTTTACCAGTAATTCTTCCTCCTCTGGCTCCTCCCCCAAAGGTAACATATCTTCCATCAAATTCCTTGAAGTCTGTGAGATAGGACATGTTGCTTGTCATGTGCCTAGAGCATCCACTATCAACATATACTTGATCTTCCTTTTGTGGATGAACCTGCACATAAAAATTAGGAAATTAGTTTCCTTTAGGGACCCAAGCTATCACTGACTTAGATCTGTCTCGTGCATCAATATAATTTTGTCTCTTGAAAGTAATTGATGCACTGTTAAGTTTGGTAGGTCTCCAAACCTAACATGCTGAGGCCTTAACAACATTAACCTGATTTACCCTGACAGCATTAACTACTGCTGAAGTTGGCCTAGCACTATTAACTGCTTTTGGCTTAATAGTATTAACTGCTTTTGGCTTAGCAGTATAAACTTTTTCCTTCACAGTATTAATTTTTTGGTTAAATTTTTTGTTAGTTAATGTTGTCCTTGATTGATAGGGCCTCTTTACAGTTGATTGAGCTAATTTTGAAAAACATGACATTAGTCTAGCTCTATAAACTATAGTTTTGGGATGAGCAGTATTAACAGGCCTAGCAGTATTAAGTGGTTTTAAGCCAGTTTTCATTAAAACTGCTCTGGGAGTCATGTTCTTGTGAGAGTTAGGGTGAGCCTTTTTAGTAGAATAGTTATAATTCACCCTTGTATAATTATTCCCATTTACCATCCCTTCCCTTTGATGGTAATTGTAGTAAGCCTGTACATGGTCAAAACTTCCACAAATAAAATATTCTTTATTATACATAACAAAATCACCTCCTAGCTGTTGGGATTTAAGATTATTCCAGTTTCTTTGATTCCCCTTAGGTTTTTGTGATCTGTACATCTCTGCATACTTAACTGGTTTCCTAGATGGTTTTTCTTGTTGTTTAACATATTATATCTTAGTAGGAAAAAAAATAGTTTACTTTTCTTTTTCTGACTACCAACTTCTTACCCAATGGGCAACAGGAGTCTTCTTAACCTCATTAGAGTATCTTTACAGACACTCTTACTGTCCTTGATCCATAGCCTTCAACTCAGGTGTTAGAACTCTTTCAAAGGTCCAGAGTTGGACAAATTATAGTTGGGGGTGCAATAACCTGTATGTGGAGGTGGAATATCATTAATAGCTTAACAAACCCCACACCTTGTCCTACTGTATTATATTATTTATTGACTGCCCTAATTAATTTATCTAATCCATAGAAGCATTTATCAAATTTTGTTAAATTTTAATTCCTAATTGCTCACTTATTCTTTCTAACTTCTTTAATCTCACTTTTAAGAGCAATTGATTTCTGAGTCTTTAGAATGAGGTATCTCCATTTTAGAAAAAGCAATTTGGTCACAAACATAACCACATTTTTCTTGTAAAAGACAAGTTTTTGTTCTCTACAGATGCCTAAACCCTCTTTTAATAGTACTATAGTAAACTCAATTTATTAAACTCTATATTCTTAAATTAATACAAAAAACTACAAATCTTTGAAGATACTCAAGATCTTCTATAATTTCTATATCAATACATAACTTTCTACCTTATAAGATAACAATTTGAATAAGTCCATACATAATCTCTCACACGTACTTTATCTTCATGCAAATCATGACTTCTTCTGCAGTCTTAAGTCTTAGCAGTATTAAGTTCTCTCAGCAGTATTAAGTTATACTAGCAGTACTAACTTTACGAGCAACAGTACTATTCAGTTAGTACAGGTAGTTATAATACTGAGCAGTAACAAACTTTACTCTTGGGTCATTACTAAGTGAAAGACTTTTAAACCCCAACATAAGTAGATCCAACCCTTTACAAAAATCCTCACTTCTATGAGACACATACTAAGTGATAGCAAAGTTGAGCATGAGACCATAAGAAAAATCACACACTTTTGCAGATTTTGACAATTTTTTTTTCACATCGTTTCTAAAGACAAAACAAGTTATCTTCAAAGTTTACCCCCACTTTAAGTAATATGATCAAGTAACACACATCCGAAAAAAACTCAACTTCAACTTAAATAAGTGATAATTAATCTCTTCGTAACCAATTAAAACCATAAATATGATCCATTAAATCTGTTAAGATAGTAGAACCAAAACCAAAATCCAAACAGTAAACACCCAACAAACTTGTGCTTCTGTTTTGTCCAAGATCCCAAAGTGTGTGTTATCCGATATCTGCTAAAGCTACCAGTATTAACTGCTTTCAATAAGCAATCCAGACTAGAACTGTCAATATTAAGTTTTCTTGGCCCAACATTATTAAGTATCACGCAGCTAGTACTTAAACGAAAACATCTGGCAGTACTAATGGAACAAGAACAGTACTAAGTACTCATAAGCAGTACTAACCTCCTTAGTTACTACTGTTCTTTCTAAACACAATCTGTATTAAAAATATGAAGAGCAGTACTAAGTTTAGTTTGAGCCCAAAAGCATACCAACTGCTAACCCTAGCAGTATAAACTCTTACAATCAACAATCAGCGCAAACATAGCAGTATTAATCGTGAATACTTAACAATATTAATCAAAACGAGCAGTAATATTCACCAAGGCATGCAGTACCTCGTTAAACCTTGGACAACATCATTCCATTATCAAATTAGGGTTTGCCAACATCCCTTGCTTCTGCCATAAGAGTCGCCCTACCACAAACCCTAAATATAGGTTACACCCAATGTCAACCTGTTGATACTTTCAGAAATATGATCGTGGTGACATCAAAACATCTTCAGATCTTATGAATTAGGGTTTTGAGAACCCTAGCTGCTACTATTGAATGTTATTAGGGTTTTGAGTAAACCCTAACTTTTAGCATCAACTGTGAAGACGTGTAACCTGATCATATGTATACGCCTGCCTTGCTGAGATCTTGTTGCTATAAAACAATGAATTAAAACAGATGTTCCAGCAAGCCTTTATGTAGTCACGACTTCAAAAACAACCTTGTAATCATCCTAGATCAAGAGCCACCAGGCTCTGATACCAATTGTGAAGTCTAAAGAATTATTATAAGCTCAAATTGTTTAGATCTATATCTAGGATAATAACATTGAACATAAACATATGCACATCGAATTAACCACCAAAATAAAGAAAAATAAGTTATTCAACAAGGCTTTACCAAACATTCCAAGCCCCAATATTATTTGATCAGAATAATACGGTTACATCAATGAACTGTAACAGGATCAAGTTACCTTGATCTTGAGGCTAAACTCCTACATATGGCGTCTACATTACACACGCCTGGAATACACACACACTCGTTTAGGTACAGGAACTCACGAATTGTACACCTAAACCTAATGACCTGTATCTCTTTATATAATAGAGATATTAGGTTTACAAAGGATAAGAACAAATAAAGATATTAATAAATCTTTTAATCATTTAAGTTTATCTTCAGAATCTTCAAAATCTTCCATCTTTTGAAGAATTCTTCCTTTGCCTTTTAAGTCCTTCATCTTTCATATGTTTTGTCTTATCAACTCAAATATAATTCCCAACATAACGCAACCTGAAAAGATCACTTTCCACTTTTGTTCATCGATGAGATGCTCGAACGATTGGCTGGGCATGAATACTATTGCTTCCTAGACGGGTTTTATGGATACTTTCAAATCCCTATCGCCTCTTAAGATCAAGAGAAAACCACGTTCACCTGCCCTTACGGGACCTTCGCATACAAATGAATGCCCTTCGGATTATGTAATGCCCCAGCCACTTTTCAATGCTGCATGACAACAATATTCCATGAGCTTATCGAGGATAGCATGGAAGTATTCATGGATGATTTCTCCGTCTTTGGTAGTTCTTTCGACCACTGCCTCAAAAACCTAGAGAAGATGCTAAAAAGGTGCGAAGAAACCAACCTTGTATTGAACTGGGAAAATTGCCACTTCATGGTAAAGGAAGGAATCGTCCTCGGCCATAAGGTCTCAGGTTTTGGGATTGAGGTCGATAAAGCAAAAATCAAGGCAGATAAAGCAAAAATCAAGGCAATTTCCAAACTACCATATCCAACGAATGTGAAAGCCATTCGAAGCTTTTTAGGACACGCCGGTTTCTATGGAAGGTTCATAAAAGATTTCTCATAAATCGCACGCCCAATGACCCAGCTTCTAGTTAAAGATGCACCATTCAACTTCTCTGAAGAATGCATCCAAGCATTCAACGCATTAAAACATAAACTGACACAGGCACCAATCATGATCAAGCCAAATTGGTCATTACCATTTGAAATAATGTGTGACGCAAGTGATTATGCTATAGGAGCAGTACTAGGACAAAGAATCGACAAACATTTCAATCCCATACACTACGCCAGCAAAACAATGAACGAGGCACAAGAGAACTACAAGATGCAAGATGCAAAACCACGCCTAATTCGATGGATCTTGCTGCTCCAAGAATTTGATATCGAGATCTGTGATAAGAAAGGTGCTAAAAATCTAGCAGCTGATCATCTCTCCCGACTCAAAAACCCCGACCTAGGGAAGTTAACTAGGGCTGAGATAAGGGACTTATTTCCTGAAGAGCGATTGATGGCAATCTCTGACAAGAATAACGAACCATGGTATGCCAACTATGCTAACTATTTAGCTAGCCGAGTACTACCTTACCGATCCACCCGCCAAGAGACACAAAAATTCTTCAGCGATTTGAGGCATTACTTTTGGGATGAGCCCTTCCTATTCAAACAGTATGCTGACCGAATCATACGAAGGTGCGTGGCCGGAGATGAAGCTGCACAAATTCTTTGACAATGCCACAGCGGACCATCCGGAGGACATCATGTCATCACCACCATCGCAAGGAAAGTCTTTGAGGCCGGGTTTTACTGGCCACATATCTTTAATGATGCACGTAGATTGGTTTAAGTTCGCGATGCATATCAGCGGGCCGGAAACATTTCCTTGAGAGACGAAATACCTCAAAAGTACATACAAGTCTGCGAAATATTTGATGTATGGGGGATAGACTTTGTGGGACCTTTCCCCTCATCAAACGGAAACAAATACATCTTAGTAGTTATCGACTACGTATCCAAGTGGGTAGAGGCCCAGGCCTTTCTAACCAGTGATGCTAGGAACGTAGTGAACTTCCTTAGGAGACTATTTGCACGATTTGGAATACCAAAGGCCCTTATTAGCGATAGGGGTACTCATTTCTACAACTACCAAATGGAGAAAGCAATGAAAAGGTATGGAGTGGTTCACCGATTCTCCACAGCATATCACCCTTAGACAAACGGACAAGTCAAGAACACGAACCGTGCAATAAAGCGTATTCTTAAAAAAACCATTGGGAACAACAGGAAGGACTGGTCATAAAATTAGATGATGCATTATGGGCATTTCGGACAGCATTTAAAACCCCTTTAGGAACGACCCCGTTTAGGACAATTATGGCAAGGCATACCATCTTCTTGTCGAATTAGAACACAAGGCATATTGGGCCATAAAAAACTACAACATGAACCTTACGAAATCTGGGGAAAACCAGTTCTTACAGATTAATGAGTTGGACGAAATGAGGCTTGACGCCTACGAATCATCCATCTCATATAAGGAAAGAACGAAAAGGTGGCACGATAAACGAATAAAATTGCCAATTAACTATAAAAAAGGAGATAAGGTACTTCTTTTTAACTAACGATTAAGACTATTCCCCGGAAAACTTAAGTCAAGATGGTACTGTCCATTTTCAGTAAGCAAAGACATGAAAATGGAGCAATTGAGTTGTACGATGAAGAAGGAAGCAAATTTATTGTAAATAAACAACAGGTGAAGCCATATCAAAAGAACTTATTGGACACCAACAAAGACGATGATGTAACTCTCGACGATGAAGGAGAAGTCACGTAAGGATGTGTGACTTCGAGTCTAGCTACAAGACTCGTTAATAAAGAAAAGCGCTTCTTGGGAGGTAACCTAATTTACTTTTCCCACAAATTAGGAGTGTCATGTGTGTTTTAATTCTTTATAGTTTGTTTTATTATGTTTGAACTATATTGTAATCATGCTTTGTTTGTCTTTAACCTCGTCTTAATTTCAATCAAATGCATTTTGCAAGTAATAAGTGTAAGGGAATTTATCCGGTTTTTAGAACCAAGTTCAAACATGTTAAATAAATTGTTTAGATTAATTCGCGTTATATGATTGAATTGTTAAATCTCAGGTTTTATGCAGCTATTTGTACAGGAACTAACTTATGGAATCAAGTGCAAGAAATTTTTCATCAAAAACAAAAATTTCGTTTTCACAGAACGTGGAGACGGCGTTACGATTTACACGCGACGCCGTCACCACGACACCTGTGACGGCGTCAGGATTTTCCCGACGGCGTCAAACGCCTAGGTCCAGAAAACTTAAAGTTTTTAATTATTTTTGAAACATGCATAACATTTAATATATGCATTCTTCTGTTATAAACCTGCAAAACCTAATGAGTTTAACAATTCTCTCATCCTATCTTTACTGCTTTATCGAGTCAAACCTTAAATTCATAATTGTATATTATTTTATCGCACATTTTATGCTTGGTGTAGTTGTCTTTGTCTTTTATTACAGGTTATATTTGATTCTTTGTCCTTGGATTATAAGGTAACTAATTGAAACGAAAAGAAAAAAGAAGCTTGAAGTTCTAGGAAGTTTCATTGGATGATTCTTGGAGGACGATTTAACCAGTTTTCGCATGTTTCTTCTCCATTATTGAGCAAACCAGGGGAGTACTAGTTTCTTTTCCTTGTTGTCTTTTCCCTTTATTGGTTTTTACGGGTACTTCTATAGAACATTAGGGACAATGTTTAACTTAAGTGTAAGGGGAAAATAAGCCTTAGAAACTATTCTTGCATTTGCCATTTTCTTTGTCCTTAAAATGATGGGTAATATATCAAAACATAGCATAAGAGCTAATTTTTACCCAAATTTAAATTTTTTTATGACACATACCGACAAAAACCGAGTATTAATAGCGTCTCATGGATAGGAATTTATATGACAAGCACAATAACCCTCCGAATTCCACCCAAAAACATGTGAGGTTCGCCTTTAGATCTTTAGGAATTCGGGTATCTATCATTGATGCCCAAGATAGTTTATACCTTTAGCTTTCTTGAGTTAAGGAGTGAGCAGTCACATGTTTCTATTTTGTCGTTACGGATGTGTACGTGTGGTCTTCATCGCTTTTTCTAGAGCATTGAGATCGGTATTAAATTATATGAGTGTACCGGTAGCATATTAAATTCTAGAACTTGTTTTTGTGATGCATCCCGAGACCGCATAGTAAGTATTAGGATTTGCTTGATAAGAGGCATTAGGATTTACCCATGTTTTAAACCTGTAATTGTTATGATGGTCACACCGATCATATAACTATCCCACACCCTTGCTATGCACTCATTATTAGTGCAGGATACCCCTAGTACAACCTTCCGAGCCTATCCTTTTTCACGGTTCTCATAATTTTTAGGTGGATTCCAGATTATTAATAAAGAGCATTGTTAACCCTTAAACCAATCGTTACACCCAAATCGCCTTAGCCTACCTTGTATGTACTCACCTTTAGTACATTATTATGTTTAACCCAAGTTAATTATTGAGTACAATGTTGCTAAGTCCTTATCCTTGTAAATATAGTTTTGGGACGATTGGGATTCATAGTAGTATTTATTTCGCGAAAGAAAAGGGAAGAAAAGTAAAGCCAATACCCCTATATGTTTGTTAAATGATCTCCATGTTATTTTGATCCACCTCAAATTGGATCATTAGTTAGATTAAAAATATCGAGCATGTAAAAGCTTAAGTGTAGGGGTACGTATTATAAACCTCGTGTGATGTATTATGTTATTAAAAAAAAGAGATTGATGTAGAGTTGTGTAGAGTTTGTATATCTTCGTCCGAGTCTTGGCTTAGCAACCATACCAAAGTGTATTCGTATAAATAATTAGCTAACTCTTCCACTCTAAATTCACCTAAAGCTACCCAAATGTATCTCATCTATTTCCGTTTCCATATATGTTATCTTACACTTACACCCCGCAACCCTTTAAAAGACCTCTTAGATAGTAATGAATAATACTTGCACCTAGCGGTGGAGGTTTGATCCTTTACCAAGCCTATGGTAATTTATATGCTATAACAGGTAATGAGTGTTGATTTTCCGTTTCCCCCGTATGTTATAATTTATTATACAACCGAGTGAAAGAGAGAATCCCAAACACTTATGTGAGGTGCTAGTATATATTTTCCGTATTGTTAATTACAAGGTCTAGAAGGTTGTATTCTAAAATACTTTTAAAGAGTAGGTAAAATGACCCTCATATTGTTATTGTCTAGATAAAAAAGCCCATTTGCTTGAGGACAAGCAAATCCCAAGTGTAGGGTATTTGATGAGGTGTCATTTTATACACTTTTTCGGGGTCGTTTAACCCCCTAAATCGTGCATTTATGCCCAAAATAGGTACTTAATCGTTCCTTTTCAGGTATTTAGCATTTGGAAGGCATTTGGAGGAAATACACGTGACTTGGGCTCATTTGGAGAAGAAACGGACGAGACTACGGACCTACACCAACATTGCTCAAGAATTTCTCCTCAGAAGCTGGAGACGGCGTCACAGATTACACGTGACGCCGTCACAAATCCTACCACGACGGCGTCACAAGATATCACGACGGCGTCAGCCCGCACGATCCAGCCCATTATCTAGAATATTCTTGTCACGACGGCGTCACGATTAAAACGCGACGCCGTCGCAGCGATTTTCCTATATATACAAATCCGATTTTAGGGTTTTAAGTGTGTAACTTTAGAATAAAAAGAGGGTACGAACCCTAGTTCGTTTAGCAGCTGTTAGGGACGATTTTAGGGCCTAAAAACCCTATTGTACTTCCTTCAATTCATGTTCTAATCAAGTAAGACTTATTTAATCATTCAATATGTCTTGTTGTGTGATTCTTATCTGTTCTTGCTTTATCTATAACATGCTTGGCTAAGCCTCCTATTGTGTTTATTTATGATTGTATGAAACCTAGAATGTAGATCTTAGTGGTGTTGCTTCTTGTGATAGATATGCATGTTAGGTCTTAGAAAACCAGCTTTTGTTTGTATCGTTGTTGATATGTCTAGGAAAACATGATTGTGTAGAAAGGATACCATCGGGTAATAGTCTTCATACTACCTTGCCCCTTATATGGTTGATCCACTCTTAATATATTTCACATGCATTTAATATACTCTTAGGGGCCTTGTAATAGTCTTCATACTACCTTACTTGTGCGTTGCCTTAACGGAATATTAAATAGACGGCGGGTTCGTGTAATTCGTTCATGACTTAGGAAATAATTACATAGATCATCACAAGTGTGACAAAGCAACAACACTAGAAGAAGCAATCTAGGGAGTAATACATGATTAAATAAACACAGACTTTTATTATATTATTATCACCACTAGTTTAGTTAATATTTAGATTAATAGCTAAAACCAAACCACCTCTCAAATATATGATTTACTTTCTTTCCATAAAACATAAAAATACAAAAATAATCTTTTCTCAACCCTTAGAATTTTGTTAGACCATGATCAAGCCTTCCCAACCTATTCCCCGAGTGAACGATAACAACCCTATGAGTCTTGCATATACTACTACTACAACGATTAGGTGCTCTGCCTAGAGAGTTGTAAAACTTCGTGTAGAAGTCCTACGATGACAACATCAATCATATCAGCCACCACAACTGCAATATGTTGGTGAAAGTCAATAAAAACTAATGGGCTTGGTTTTGATGGAAGGAAAACTGATCAATGGAAAAAAGTTGTGAAAAGAGGTCGTAAAGCTGAAGCTTTTTGGGACATATGAAGACATGCTTTTGTGGAAATGGAACCTATTACTGATGCTGATCATTTGGATACTATTTTGGAGCAAGCTAAACAAAGTTCTCAGCCTATTATATTAATTGGTATGTGTTTGTTTTCGCCTTATTATTAATGTTCTCTAACGCGTTCAATTGAAATACAATTTTTCCTGCATCAAAGACACGCAAATATGGTTCTTACATTTTGGTCATTAAATTACATATTTCAAATATGGTTCTCACTCAACAGGGAGACATTTTACACGTCATATGGAATCTAAAGATTAAAGGGTGGGTGTTTGAGTTTGCATATTGGAAGGGATTATCTGATATTCATTTATGATAATAAAAAGGTATACTAGAACTAGCTGTAGAAAATAGTGTCGGCTCATAATAAGATGATAGAGTGTTTGGCGAATTATGATTATTTAAGAATTTAGTTGTTAAGAATACAAGTCTGTCAAGTTTGAGAAAAAACTATGAAAATAGGTACAACTATCCCACATTTAGACAATCAGTTTTGTTACTACTGCTATAGTGTTAAGGTTTAATTATTAGAATAGCTAAATCACAAGTATATAGAAATTTCATTCGGCTATCCAAACACTATGACGACTGAAATAATCAAGCTATATGTAAGTTATAACTCTTTAAGCTATTATGCTCCTAATTATATATTTAAAATGATTGTTGCCAAATTGTAGAAGCAATGAAGTTATCTGATAACATATTTTCTTATTTCAAGGTGACATTGGAAGCACGTGTTCCAAATACATCTGATGTGAATGTTGTAATGGGGCGAGGGTCATACCATATGATGTTTGTGGTGGTCTGCGTGAACACCAGCCTGTTGGTTCTTCATTGCGGGCTGCGGCGGAAAACAAAAATGTTGGTCTCATAGGTGTTTCTCATAATAGTTTGTGGCCTTTCGTAGTTTCCAATGTTATATTTTATTTTATCGACATTGTTCCAATCTCACATTGTTTTTAGTTATTCCTTATTTTTTTTAAATTGTTTTATACAGATGAGTCTTCTTCTCATTCTATTGGTCAAAAGAGAACTCGGTCTACATGTCATGTAAAAAAGAGAGAGAGAGAGTCAAGCGCCACAATTAACGGTTGGATTTGTCCGGCCGCGTGGAAAAAGGCGTATTACAGAACATGGTTTAGCAACTCAAATTGGAGGTAAAAAAGGCATTCTGACATATTTTCTTTCACGATGGTTTTTCTTTTGTTGCACCACACTATAATTTCTTCTTAGTTTTGAAACTTGGTTTCTAATTTTTTTTACCCGTTGGTTGTAGGCATATCATTGCTGTATACTGATTTAGGGGAGTGCTTGGTCATGTGAGCACTGCAACGTTTGGTTCTAGTATGGAAAACAACTGAAGGGCTATTATAAGGATCAAAAGGTGTGTTATCACAAATGTTGTGTCGAAGGAAAGATTAGAAGCGGTTGAAGCAAACATTAACACCACAATCGTTACAGTCCGTCGAAACCGATCTCCCACTCAAAGAAGCAATCGACGCAGGAAAAAAATAAACCAGGTCACAAAATACATCAAAAGTGAACAGTTAGACAAAACAAAAGGAGTTGCAAGGACTGTTTTCTACAGTCAAAAGTGCGCGGCGGTTGAGAAAATATTCCTCACGATGAACTAGACATAAGTTCTAGCTTATATGACTTCATACAGGTTGGTTTACTAACTCGCTGCACACCCACATGATTTCTTTGTCTCTAAATTCAAAAATTGTTTTGCTATTTTTTTAAACTATACGTAGTAGTGACATGTCTATGTAATTTTTTCCCTAAAGTATTTTATGTTCCCTTAAAGCTTGAATCTTGAAGGTAAAATATTCGAGTTATTCAATGCTTTAAAAAAGTATAAGTAAATGTAACAAACTTTAAAGCTTTTTCAAAGTGTTCTTATAATGTGCAGACAGCTTAAAATAAATAAAGTAAAGCTGCTAAAATAAGCAATTCTATGCACCCCCTCATGGTAGAAAATAGATTATTATCTTAGTACATATTCTGATAAGAATAGTTTTTTAATCTTTAGTAGTAATATCGAATTAGCAAAAATTAACGAAGCAATTTTCTTTAATCGTATGGGTTTACACCTAAAGAATTTGATCTCTGTTAGATTATGGTTAGTTTAAGTCTATACATGTGTGTATGTTTTGTTTTTACTTTGGGATTTTTTTAAAAAGGAGATGTCGAGGTGAGCGAAGAAAAGACTCATGATATACAGACCTCGCCTGCATCAAAATTTCCACTGGTTATGGCTGCTGATCAGGTACATAGTTCTCTTCATTTGATCTTTTTGAAGAATGTTAAAAGTGTCAAATTAGTACTACATCGGTGGGGAAAGCAATCCCAAACACCTCTGAAACGATTTAAATTGAAGTAAATCTTTTATATATAGTTATCAGAAAAATATGCAATCCCATGATATAGTTTAAGTGGAAATGACAGAATCCATGGAACCTATCCCACCTGATCTGAAATAGCGATCACAAATAGTGATGATACATAAAAGGGTCGAGATGTGTCTATGAAGCTCGGTTAAGAGGGTGTTTGGGTTATTGTAGTTCAGGCATTTAATAGGTTATTGTATTCTAAAAAAAATGTTAATCGCGATGAAGGTATTTGGGTAAGCTTATTTTGAAAGACTCCTTAGCTTTTTATTGGTTAAATACGCTAATAAGCTTAATCTTTTAATACGTTCAATACATACAAATTTACAAAATTAAAAAGACAATTTGGCTGGTTGGAAATGAACCATACCAGACAATTTAACCAATACTCTAATGGTCTGGAAGATGTAAATGAATAGACATTATTGATGCTTGATCTAAGTATACCATAGGTAGTCACTTCTCAAGATGCTTTGTTTGATCTTTTTCAGTGGTACACTCTTCACGGTGGTCCAAGATCAAGAAAGGTACAAGACATTATGGTATCTCCTTTCTGAAACATGTTGCAGTTTTGAAGTCCGTAACAATTATCACATTATTTTGTTTTTCTTATACAAGTCTAACAAATTTTTATTTATTATGTAATAGACATCTTAAAGACTTTCCGATGTAATAGAAACTTTATATTATGCATGTATTTAGAATCTGCGTGTAAACCTTATGCTTCAACACAAGTACATGGAAAACCCCGTGCTCTGCGGTGGAGCGCTAATTTTTTCCGTATAACTTTGTTAACGATATTACCGAATAACTTAATTTCACGTGATTTGGATTTGCAGGCATCACAAATGTTACACGACATATTTGATATTGACATTGTTGATATTGACATGGTGCTAATCACACATCATAATCTGCAGATACCTCAACCTCTAAGGTATTAACATATATTTTATGCTTTTCTAATATGCGCTAGCTAGACGAAATATGATTTTGAAATTCTTTTATGACAACTGCTATAGTATTGACTCAACTTTTGTGAAACTAATTATTTTAACCAAATCATGTGTAATTTATCTTTGACGAACATGATTTTCGTTAATGGATATATTTAACATTACAGTTTTTGAATTCATTTTTGACACTGTACCACTTAATGAGTATGATGTGGAATCCAATAAACAGCATAGTTAAAATTGAGTAAAAAAGTTGAAGAAAAAACTAAATCACAAGGTGGTTGGGGTGATTCATAGGGCAAGAAAAAAGACGAGAAAAAACCTCAAAATAGGTAAGGGTCATGGGTGTTTTTTCCCTTATTGAACACCTACGAAAATAAGCACGCCTTTTGGAGTACCACGTGAACAAACTACTAATAAAGGGAGTAATTGGGGATGGAACATGAAGGAGGAACGAAACCGGGACCAAGGCAAGTGAAAGAAGAAAGAGGGATGGGTTCCTAAAAGAGATCACTCTGCGAGGCCAGTTGGGGGGACCAAATGATGCTCCTAGACCAAGCAGACCTTTTACCGCACCGAAACAAAGGCCTGGCATCTTCACAGCGGATGAGCAAGAGATTCTTAAAAAAATTAATCCCATCATTCTGCCTATGGGCAGGCTTATGCATCAAAGGGGGTAATTTCTATAATTTGTTTTTTATTAATTCAGTCTGTTTACGTATAAATGGATAAGGTTTATTATGTTGCATAACATATCTTTGTTATCTTCATCGTAACCACCAAGTTTCCCAACATTAGTATTTCATGGCTCATCCAAAAGTAAACAGTCCGTGTTTGTTAGAAGCATGAACAACTAAGTTAGTAGTTTTATTGACACTAGAATTTATACGCAATTAAATCGTCTTAGAAAGAAACTTAATTCATTAAGGACTATGCTTTTTTATGTTAGTTTTGTGACTGACTTGAGAATCCTGACATTCTTATACAGGTGGTACTCCAAAAGGCGTGCTTAGAGTCATGGGTGTTCAAGGACTAATAATTTTTCATGCTGAGAGTCATTCGTGGGTAAAGGTCATACTACTTCTATTATCCAGGCCAATCATGAAGCTTAAACATGCTGTTACGGTGTTACTTTGTTAAAATATGTGTGCCTTTATCTGCATAGAAATATCGAGTAGCAAAGTACCTCCCAGTTTCCTCTTCTGAATGTATTTTATCTTTTATACTGTATTGTACTCAAAAACCATGATTTCAAGTGAAATAAACCTCAGTCTGAACCAGGGGAGGGTTGGACAAGAAAAGCTAAATCTCATCTATCTAAAACATAAGGAACCTACCTCTCATCCTAGAAATTAGTAGGTATGGAATAGCTAATATCCTCACCCCAAGCTTCTATGACTAATTACCACTTCTGCTAATTCAAAGACATGAAAAGTCAGTAAGAACAATAGCACAATCTAAACAATTCTTGAAGGTTACCACTTTAGCCTGCTTGCAAAACACATGCTCAAATCCTTACTTTTGTTTAAAAATATGCACTGTACAAATTTCACCATGACCAATTTGGATTATAGTTAATCTAAACCCGCTTGACCCTAAGCGTAATGCATATCAGAAAATTTAAACAAAATGATTGCCTCTGTTTCTTTGCAGCCTCCCAAATATTATAGTCTATGCTTCTGTTGCTAACGATGATATTTTAGGATTTCCAAAGCTGTTTAACCATGATCACTGGGTCCCTTGATAATATCAGTAGGTTAGTTTTTTTATTCATTTGTGCACATGTATCATATCTTTCTTTTTAGTACTAACTTATTCAAACTGTTTTGTGTTCCAAAATGTTTATGCTTTCAGGCCTCGGTTACTGAATATGTGCAACTATATGAGAATCCAACCGAGACACTTATTTGTGATACATGCTCTGCAAAACATCGCAAAGGTATTCTTTTTTGGTTTGGTTTTTTACGGTTTGATGATACAAAACATTTAACTCATATTATTGTATTTCATTTTGGTTGTTGTTGTATTTACGACTTATGTATTTCTTTATTATAGGATAAAGAATGATGATAAGATGATTCAGTCAAAGGGTGGGGTGGATGCCATTTCTGAAGATGAACTTCATGAAGATTAAAGACAGCAACACTGGCTTAGATTACGTTCAGTGGAGAAATTATGTCCGCATGTTTACTTATATAATCTTATTTGGCAGTAATAATGTGTGTTGTAAATTAAATTCTCACTTTGATGAGCTGGCACCTTAAAAAACCAATGTAGTGATGGAAGATGTAATTTGTTGCTACTAACTTTTGGTCAACCTTTTTCCACAGCTCCGTGATTGGTTAAATTTATCTCTTAATCCCTCTGTTCCATCTTGGCTCTTAATTATTTCCAGGTAAGTGCAAAACATACTCCACAGACAATCATTAAAATAGTCAACAAATAATACTTATGAATATGATTGCGTTTGCAGAGCTTTCCCTTTTATTTATGTTATTGCAGGATGTGGTGGCCACAAAAGGAAATGAATTTAAAACCTACTTTCTCGAACGTGTAGTTGCTTACGGGGATATATGGTAAGGGCTTACATTGTCGCATACATCGCCTGCGCCTTAGGTACATTCAGTCGTTCGTTGAAACGTTCGACTCAATTATGTGTTCACTTGCACTGCAACTGAATGTAATTGTAACAAATCCTTTTGCCCTTACATTAGAATTTTAGAATAAATTTCATGTCCTTTTGCCCTTACATTAGAATTTTAGAATAAATTTCATGTGTCTGTGCCTTTTTATACGAATATGTGGTCATTTCTTGATCTAAACTAAAAGTAGGTTAGTCTTGCGTTAAATGCTATGGCTATACAGAAGCTTACATAAAAAATAAGTGAACCCAAACACCCTCTTCAACTGTGTTAAATGCTATGCATATGCAGAAACATACACAAAAAATAAGAGAACCCAAACACCCTCTTAAACTGAACAACGCTATCTTTTAGTGCAGATTATTGTTTTTTTTATAGTCAGAGCCTCATACATAAATTAAGGTAAAACTAGGATTACTTATTTGATTTTTTTACATCCTTTTAACTACTTTGCATCTACCTTTCTTATCAATAATGCTATAACTAAAAAAAACTAATTAGTTTATGTATGAAAGGCAATCCATATTTGATATAAACTTTGAGATAATCCTGTCCGAACATGCTTATCGATATCTGTCTCTAATGTTGTGCATTCACGAAACAGTCATCTCTTTGTGCAGAGTCCTTTACCCCCCGCTTCTGCAACTGCATTCTTTATCGGTCTCTGGGTCTGTGAGCGGCGAAAGTGCAGCTCTAATGAGTGTTTTGCTATGGTTCTTGCAACAGTTTTCAGCAGCAGTGGTATAATGGTCTGCAACAGCTTAAAGGAAATTCGTACATGACTGTTTAGTGATTTGTTTAAGAAAAATCAAAACATATAACATATTTATCGCTTCTCAGTAATTTGCTTAAGAATGTTCTGTGATAAAACTATAATGTTTGAACTATTAATTTCTAAAAACTATAATGGCTACATGTTTTACAGGTCTATCGTTTCAAAAAAACGAATAAACCTACGCTCCGCAGCAGAGCGCGGGTTCAAATCCTCGTTGTTATAGATTTGCAACAGAATAACTATAATAATTCGGTTTCAATTTATTTTTTAATAATTCGTTGCAAATCTGTTGCATATAACCATTTGCGACGGATTTGCAACTAATTCTTACCATAGCATTAACCAACTTGTGCTGTAATGACTTGTTTCAATTATTAACTAAAATATCTAAACTATTTTATAATGCATTTGAGACTTCTTATAAAAGGAAGTCTAAAAATATTAAGACAACACATATTGCTATAAATGAATTTTTAAAAAAATTGAGTTAATAATTAAATTCTACACTACACTAATTGCATTATCTATTATATTATAAGATTCATTTTTCTCATTAAATGGCCAGTAGTAATGAATTGTGGAATTGAGTATCGTAGCCTTTTAATTTGCCCAACACAAAGCCTTTTGGCGGTTATATCTGCAATATTGATTCACAGTAAACACACGAACATGAAGAGGTTTGTCAGTTACAAAAGTAATTACAGATGTTATTGATGGAGCTACAACCGTTAGCCATCCGAAGAGTTTCTGGGTGGTAAAATTCCATGCTCACCTACTGCACTTAATCCCCACTTCTAATCAAGCCGAACATGTCAATTAAACCTGCACACAATATATCCTCTAATGCTGAGCAGACGTAGTCTGAGGGGTTTCCAAACAGCCTTGACACCGGTAAGCTCCATACATCCAGCGAGGTCACACAGGCGAGGACAGAGTTATACCTGGATGAACTAATAGATGGTGCCAGTGGGACGATTATTCTTATGATTTGCCGCAGCTGGGATGTGCACACTATTACGGGATGTTATCTAAGCATGGATTTTGTCATGTCTGATGCGAAGGTATGTTAGTTATTTTGGTCATGTGAATAAGTTTGATTCAATTCTTGACATTTATTTGTACGGGGTAATTCCATCCATAGTACCGCCAAAGCCAATGTAGCCCACAACTTTCTCAGGCTAAAGGAAGGCTCGGTTTACTCTATTAAAAACTTTGTCGTCCAGGCCAACAAAGAAGAGTACCGCAAATTTAGAGACCATGCCTATATGATTGAGTTTGATAGTGCGACGTTTGTGAGAAAGACGGTTGTCAAGGGTGGTGGGTTTGTCCGATACCCCTTCCAGCTAAAAGAGCTTGGTAGTATTGAACTTACGGACAACAAATATTTGATTGGTAATGTTTTATCCGTTCAGCTATTTTATTGACGCTTGCCATTGTGGGTATAATCATAATGAATTCCATACCTTGCAGATGTTGATGGATATGTCACAAACGTAGGTCGAATCACTCAGCAGATAAGCGGCTTTCGGGCCCTTGACTTCTCCCTAGCCAATGGCAGGTTGGTATATTTGTGCCGTGCGCGTTTGTCTTTAGCTAACTTACTAACAAACACGTTTTATCCCTATGTACAAAACAGGGGGCAGGCAATCCAGGTGACATTGTGGGGAGCCCTCGGAGATGCCTTTGTTAAGAGGAAAACAAACAATGTAGGCTTATACCCCGTGGTTCTGACATCAATGAACATCAAGCTTTACAGTAGTAAGAAATCATGTACCCTATCTTTTCACCCTAACCTTTAACGATGGCATATTATTCACGATCTGTTTCTTGCCTTTTAGATAAGCTATACCTGTCTAGCGGCCCTTCCTCGCAAATTCTGGATGACGCCCAAATTCCTGCACTAAAAGCATTAAGAGCATAAAATAGTATCAAATTGTATGCAATCCTGACCAATAACTAAAATAAAAACCAAATAACATCATAATTCATAATTTAATAACATGTACAAACCTAGAACTCCCAATATCATAATCATGAGCCCTTAAAAGCATAAACAAAATTAGAAAAACAAGCCTTACTTCTCTAACCTCTCTGAATCCATAAATCAACAACCAGCTTGCACTATGGCTGCAAATCACAGTTGCAAATGCATGGAGATATAAGATCTCCAAATTATCAATTTCCATCTTGATTGCCTAACCAAAAGATACAAACCACTTTGATTTTTGAGGAATTAAGATCGAAGTTTAATTTGTTTGTGATAATATAAGAAGAAAAGTTTTGAGGATTTGTGTGTGTATCTGTGATGATAATAAGAGAGTTTCTTCAGAATATAAATACTCTTACCATCTATATGTGCTGCAGTGAGGATGAAGTATCATTGAACCAGGCTGCTGTACATGTCGACTACTCTCAGGCTAAGGAAGGCACGTTGGAAAATCTGCTCATCTGGGCTCGGAACAAAAAAATGATGTAAGGTTTTTCCTATTCACCATCAAACTGACCTAGATGTGTGCGCATGCTAACCCATTTTAAAAAAATATCCTTCCAGTCTTCGACCTTCAAATGCAAAGTTAAGATTGATGGCATCAAGACACAAAGGGATGGAACTTCCTATCTTGTGGTGGTGAGAAATGTAAGAAAGGTGTTGTGCGGAAGGAGGGAAGTTTCTGGTGTCAGGCGTGTGACAGGGTTGTTGAGTATCTAGTGCTGAGGTAATTTTTTGTTTAAAGTACACTGCATCATGATTAAAAAATTTAAGGTGGTTTGATTTTAAGATATCCCCTCCTGCGCAAAATTACTAAAGCTTCTTGCATAGGCCTCCATGTGTGTAAAATAACTTTAACTATTTGTATAGTGTCATATACATGAGATGGTGAGTTTTCTGGCTTGAATTAGATGTCTCTGACAAGACTGCATCCACTATGGTGGTCATGTTCGATGAACCCGCCAACAGAGCTGGTCAAGTGCTTTGCAGATTCCCTCGCAACAGCTGATGAGGATGTGGGTTTGGCATACGCCGATGATGTTGGCTTGCCCCGAGCCTTGGAAAACATCATTGGCACCACCCTAATAATGGAGATAAAAACCCACATGTATTATGAACACGGTACGTTTGAGAGTTTCAGGTGCTGGAGGATTGCTGCAGAAGAGGTGCTTGAAGAAGATGCCGGATCAAGCAACGTTAATACATCTGTTGAGGTAAACATCAAAGAGTTCCAGAAGTTGGCTATAAAGCCATCTGTCTCCACTCCTTCAAAACCTGCAGAGGAAAGGGGAAAAAAGGTTCAGTCTAGCTCTACATTACACGGCCATACGAACATTGAGTTTACTACTTTAATGCCACCTATGCCATTAGTACTTACATGTCATTTATCCTGTCATTGTTTTTAAGGTGGATCTAGAAGACTCAGATGACGAAGTTACATGTGGAATGGATGATAGACAGGCAAATGGTAAAGACAGCTCTGTCTCAGACAAAATGAAGAAAATGAGGTTCGCCCACAAGACACACTTACCCACCTAAGATATCTAATTTATATTGTTGCTGTAATTAACGACTGATTCTGATCTGTTATTGTTATAGGTACATTGTCGATGATTCTGCCTCTGAGTAAGCGACCCAAGTTTCAATAAATACAAGTTGCCAGACTCATAGCTGAAATAAGCCGGCCTGTTATCATGAATTAGGAAAATAAAAATTAGCATAGTCCCAGTTCTTCAGATGCTGTGATTTTATGAAATGCTAATACAAAACATTATGTTTTCTTACGCTATGTTCTCATATGAATGATCATGGTATTTTGGCCCCTATACATTATGTTTCCTTACGCTTTGTTCCCATATGACTGCTCATGGAATTTTTGCCCCTAAACACAACACTTATATGCAACATGCGCACTTACAATGCCAAACAAGGCCATCTTGGGAAAACCTATTCTAAGTTTCACATTAAATACTGTCACCTACAGTTCCACAGATTACAAATTATATGCGAGACAACTTGAGTACAACTAAAATCTTATGTTCTTAGTTTCCCATTAAATACTCTTACTTACAGTTTTACAAATTACAAATTGAATGACTATGCGAGCCAACTTGAGTACAACTAAAATCTTAAGTGAATCTAAAACCTTGAAGACTACAATTACCAAGTGACAAAGAATATGATTAAGCAGAACACGCACTTAGCAGAGCTAATGCAAGAAGTCAAGCTCATCATTTGGAATGAAGCACCGATGACGTAAAAAATACGCTTTTGAAGCATTAGACAAGACACTAAGAGATGTTTTGGGCTACCCAACACCAGAGAGATGCAACAAAATCTTGATCTATTTAACTTGACACCTTCAACTAAACTACTCTTGATTTATTTCTATTGGACCAAATAATTCTCACTCAAATACTTTCAATTCATCATTTTGCTATGTATTTGTGAATCTCCAAGCTTTGACCAACCAAGTAATTTAATTTCATTGATTAAAGATGTGAGAAAAAATAGAAATGTAATCTAAAACAACTAGCAAACTAATAGCCACTTATATAGGAACACCTATTTGAAATTGATTGAATTGATTAAATCAAATACACAGCAAGACCAAATTTACACAATATAATTTAAGTGCATACCTGTTTCAAGAGCTTCAAACGTGATATCCATGCTAAGAAAACAATGAATGAAATGAAATGGGATAAGGAAAGTAGATTCGGGTGTTTCATTTTTACAATTATTAACCCCCTCACTATCACTATTTATCAAATTGGTCCCTTTTTAAAGGCATTACTTCTCTACACCCATATGCATTGCAACAAGCATTTTCGTAGCTTACGCTAATATACAAACACCGAACAGTTGGAAAACATCCCCTTAGCAAAACTAGACATACAAGCCTTTACAAACGCAGGTTCTTTCCAGGATATTGGAAGCATATCACAAATCATGAAACTAAATTGTGACCAATTAATTGTTAGTACAAACACGCTGCAAATTTAAACACCGTGAAACTAAAATACAACTGCAGCTTATGCTGCAAAAATCATAAACCAACAACACCGCTCAAAATATGATCTCCATCACCATATCTTTGGACATAACAAATGATTAACAGTTCTTGCTACTTGAAACAGAACTTGCTTTAGATTTCACTACTCAATTCTTTTATAGAATTTTATTAAAGTGATATGCAAATAGCAAACTAATGAATACCAATTATGCAGGATCGAACACACAGTTAACAAGCTTTACTCACTTCAAATGAAAACTAAAACCAAATCCAAACACCCATTCACCTGCATAACTCGGTAGTAGAACATGCCTGAACTAGATCAGACAACTCAATACAATTATATATAAAGCATCATCAACTCTATAAATAACGGCATAACAAATAACTTCATTCCATTTAAAGCATTGCAACATTAAATCAAAGATTATCATCATAACCTCTTAAAACAAGAGACTTTATTATGCATAAACATAGTACAGAAAACCAGCAACCCACATCCAAACATGAAACAACATAAAACCCTATGATCATCCATATTTAGGACAGAACAAACAAGACAGTAGGACCTATCAAAGCGTACTGCTTTTATTCCATGTCAGCCATGTAACGCTACTTCAAACGGATCGC
The DNA here is from genome assembly GCA_026074375.1 of Tanacetum coccineum. Taxonomy (NCBI): domain Eukaryota; kingdom Viridiplantae; phylum Streptophyta; class Magnoliopsida; order Asterales; family Asteraceae; genus Tanacetum; species Tanacetum coccineum. The sequence goes on along the minus strand of BQNB010001817.1, from coordinate 3,876 downwards.
AACATGAGTGCCAACCAATAGTTGTTCCAAAATAGCAAGCTTGGTAGAATCACGAGCAACAATCTCTCTCATTGCTTTCAAGATCTTGACAACATCTCCCCTCTCTCCCAATGCCTCAAGCTCAGCTAACAACCTCCGACTCTTATGCATGATAATCCTAATTTCAAAAGAAAGATCATGCAATACCCTGACCAAACCTTCATCTTTAGTATGCGCTCGAGTAAACCAAAACTTCATCTTATCCTGCAGACGAGTGGAATCGGCCTGCTTAGTTTAGTGATCCAAAATCAAAAAGCCTTCCATGGGAATAAAATACTAATGAAAGACTATAGATGTAAGAATGATATGAGAAAGTACATCAGAATTGACATATAAATAGCCATACTTAATTTGCTTAACTCTTGCAAATAGAAACTCAACACGCAAAAAGTAGATGATGAGCCTCAAAATCATTAATACCTGCACAAAGAGTTAAGGCAGTCCTTTAAAAATACTAAATATAATTAACTAAAACTCAACATGTTTTGTAACTTCTTTTCCTTTTATAAATGCATTTAGTTTATCTTTCAAAAACATTGATAGGCATACAACTTAACTCATAAACAAATTGACCCACACCCTCAAACACAAACCTGAAATAACACACTTTCAGATCATGAACCCAATGAGAAGCTGACTTCCTACACTTACTTATTTGTAACCCATAACCAAATTCACCCATTGCAAACACTGTACAGCTATATGAGCAGGTAACTACAAACAACAACAACTGAAAAAGATAAAAACCAACTCGTCTAATATTGACAGCAAGATGTATCAAAGGCACATAAGAAATAAGATAAAGAAATTTAAAAAAGTCGTTGCAAGAGAAAATAGAGATAATGATCGATAACACTATGACAGAAACATTCAGCTTTAATGAATTTAATATGATACAAAGTTCCAGCTGATATCAAGCATATCTTACACGGTGTTCGCTAACAAACTTATACACAAATATCATTATAGATCTACATACTGAATGACACTACAACCACGCGTTCAAAACACGCTTATTAGACAAAAATTAAAAATAGTACATATACGACACTACAACAACATCATCAATAAGGCATCACGCCCTTAAGCTTCTCAATGAACAACTCTTTCTTACTAGCATTCAATTCCATTTCCCCCTCCAAGATCTGCAATTTTACCACGGTCTCCCTATACTTAGTCTGAATCTCTTTGAGAAACTCCACCAGTTTCGAAGGCACAAGACGCACCCGCAAACTATCAAGCTCCTCAAAAATAAAAGTCTACAAAAGTGAAAGTCGCAGGCAACTAACGTAACTGTTCAATTAAATTTCACTAAATTGATTTAAGGAAATGGAAATCTACAAAATTAACGCCTAACTATCCTAATCTCAAACTGGCTAACAAGTTGAAAAAACTCATCATATAAACTAAGTAGAAAACTAAAATTTACTTGGAATGAACACCCCACTTGCTGCACTGCATTAGCTGCAAGACATAGCCCACTTCTCAGGACCATAATTTACTTTCCGCAATCAATATAACATCAATCCCAAATCAATATAACATAATTGCAAATTATAATTGTCTAATGAGGACACAAAAGTAACCATTCATCTCAAGAACACAAATTGGCATAAACCAGAAAACTGTATACCATTAAATAAAATGCACAATCAACAGTAAACACAATATGAAAATGGTGCACTTCATTCCATTAAAAACACTACAGCATTACAGGAGTTTTGAACACCTAAACAGCTTGACACCTTAATCTTATTTATTCATAAACCAAAACAAACATTATTCAATCATAACAAAAATGATCACCCAAAATCAAGACAGATGAAACAAAATACCAAGACTTATGAAAGACTACTCCTTCTGTTCCATGTCAGTCACATAACCATCCTTCAAACTCACCCCGACCTGAGCACGCGCCAAAAGTTTTTCAAAATCCCCGAGCAACACAGAATCACGAGCAACAATCTCTCTCTTGTGCTGCAAAGGACTCGCTTCTTCTCCCCGCCCTACCATTGCCTCCAACTCAGCTACCAACCTACGCTTCTTACTCAATGAAATCCTAAGTGAAAAACAAAGATCCTTCATTAAACCAGCAAAAGATTTTTCTTCACTACGCGCTCGATCAAATACAACCTTCATCTTATCCAACAAACGAGAGGATTCAGCAACCTCCGTTAACTTATCCAAAATAAAAAAAGGACCCATAGCTACGAATTAAGACTTAAAAACTAGAGATGAAAGTATGATACTATAACCTACAAAACAATATAGATATAAATAGGAAAACTTAAGGGCCTTTGCTCTTCTAAACTGAAACTCAGAAGCTATTACCGCAGAAGGATCCAATGAGCCTCAACTTTAATACCTATGTATGAAAGTCCAAATGGCTGCTAATTGAATATCATAAGCCTATATCTTTTCGCATTATACACATATACTTCCTGTCACATATACACAATAATTCATTCTGAACTTTTCGAAAACTATGGATAATGGTATGTTTCAACTAACAAAGCTTACATACATTCACACAATTAGAACAACTCTAATCATGACTTTCTTGACATTGCCGATTCACTTAACATGGATACCTGTATTCCATCCCTATCCAACATACTCGACAAGTCTATTAACATTTGCTCTAGAACAATTATTAATCGAGATGGGAAGGTGCAGAGCTACTGTGGTCTAAAACTAACTAACATACATACGCAAGCCTCAGGTAAAAATACCAGTCTAAATCTGTAATAAAATAACATTACTACCCCTATGCTAAAATTCATGGGATTATGGCAGGAACACTGCCACTTCCAAACAACACCAATGCAGGTGAAAAACGAAAAGCAGTGCCTTCTACTTCTAGGCACCCATTAAACACATCAGAACTTAGCAGGTATCAAGCTTACCTATCAGAGTGGAAAAAAAGAAATGCTTTTACAAAATTTATCCACGCACACTGTAACACTCCCAAAAATAGGATACGCAGCTGAATATAACATTTAGGGTGCTACTTCATAATACATGCACACGAGTCCCAGTAAACGCCAAAAATACGCTTATTAACAAATTTCATCTCATTAGTTTAAAAGAGAATCAGACTTACAAGATAGGTCCCCAAACTATACAAGTCATATCACAACTTCATTTCTAAAATGTTTTATTAATTTATAAACATATGTTCACCGAGCCTTCATTCTTGATATTCGCGTTCCGTCCCATCCAAACTATCTTCATACCTAAACCTGAGAAAAGCATGCTTAAAGAGGTCAACATAAAGTTGGTGAATTCACAAGTTTATATAAATGTATAATCCAGGACCGCAAGACTTTCCCTGTGGACATGCATCCCATGCAACCATCACAGAATGTAATTACGTTTACCTAAGCTCATGACACCGAAGCTCGAAATATATGAATACAATACATAAATATTTCCTACATTGCCCGTGATGATGTTCAACCCGTAACATCCAGTATCCGACATGATATACGTTCGTTTCCGGTGATAGCTAGTCACCCGAACGGGGAGGTCAATACCAAATAGATCTATCTATAATTACTCGCGCTTCCAAACCAGGAATTAATAGTTCATGATTCATGAGCATAGTGGGTTATCGCTACTTAGGAAAACACATAATCATGATAAAATGTACACTTGCGTCCAATTTGTAAAACAAAGCATGTTTCTCACCCCAAAACTTGTAAATCAATAATTGTAAAACATGGGGCTATGAACTCACCTTGATCAACGATCAAGATCAAATAAACCGAATAAATCACAACGAAGCAGCAACGATCTCGACCACGACCTATAATTATGTCGCTCGATTACAATATG